>KZ451923.1:896129-907469 GCA_002786265.1 Apostasia shenzhenica
AAAAGTGAATAACTAGGCTAATTTGAGGATTCTCACCAAAGGCTAACCTTACCGTTTCCTTCACCGGAATATCGATCCTTTAACCCGGATCTAAGCTCTGAAAAAACTCAAACATAATTTCATTCATCAAATGTCATTTTTTTACAATGCAAGGCGACCTCTTTATATAGAGAGATCTCATGTAGAAATTTGAAAATACTTAAATACAGGAAATAAAGAGATCTCATGTCGATGGACTGATGCCTTTTTGGCAGGTACTCTTTCACCAAGACAAGCACAAGGCAAAGGGCAAGGAGATCGATAAGGCCTAGCTGTTTCCTGTTTTATTATGTTGTTCTAAACTTTATATATACAAATAACTTTTTGTATTTTATTAAAAGAAAATTATGAAGTGATGTTGAAGAAAACTTTAAACTTCCATATTATTGTGATTTCGTTTTTCATTAAATTAAGCTTCTCGATCTTTCCTTGTCTTTTCGTGACACCTCCACTGCCATTAAGAGTAGGATGGATTAGGTGGAGGGATTTAGGTGGAGGGATTTAGGTGGAGGGATGTGACAAACTGGTATCAGAGCATAGGTTCCCCACCTATTTATTAATAAGGCAAATTTGGGATAGTAAAGGGTGGGCTACACACACTATCCATGCTATTATTTATTTTGTGTTTGTTCTTACTATCCTTTTCATACAAGGAGATCGATGGCTGAAAATCAATCTGTGGGTAGTGGCTCTAGTGGTCAAAGGCAGACTACATCTCAAGACCGAACTGATGATGTTAGTTGCTTTGGTGGTCAAGGGCAGGCTACTTCTCAAAGCCAGTCTATCGATACTAGTGTTCAGGTTGCACGAGCACTCACTGCTCTCGCTGATCGCACAGAGCGATTATATAATATGCAGAATCTTACAGCGTCGATGCCGCCGTCACTAGTAGTCCAAGAACCAGAAGAGCCATGTATAGATCAAGTTGTTGAGCCACGTCAAAGATGTAGAGGATTCCAAGAAACACAAAAAAAAAAGAGTCCTGAGAGACAACGGCGCGCAGAGGAATAAGCCTGATAGTTAAGGCTTAAGAGAGAGAGAGAGAGAGTTCGAGGTTCAGGAAGGAAATCCCCCACGTCCACCAAGGGGTCGGCGAAGAAGTTTCACTAATAGAAGAAGATAGCTGTAAAGGCTAATACAATGCTTATGAAAGAGAAAGAGAGGAAGAGAGAGCTCCTCAGTTGGGGCTCTAATACAATGAGAGTGGGAGAATCCTAGAGATTGCTTGCACTCTAGCCACTCTTCTGATTCTCTCCTCTTGGACCTTGGATTTCGGATCTTGTCCTCCGATTTTGGATCCTCCTCTGCTTGAAGACTGTTCAGAGGTATTTATAGGCGATGGAGTACATAACTCTGTCCCGGTTTTCCGGAGGAAAGGAGGTGGACAAGTTTTGGGTTTGCGTCGTTTGTCGGCCGCTGGAGGGGCCAAAAGCTACAAAAAGAGGATGTTATCTTTTAATATTGGTACTTCTTCTGGGGATCCGTGATAGCTAGGGCATGCAGACCCTTAATTTACGTGTCTTGAAAAAAAGGCCTTGTACGAGGAACGACGCAGTCGGGCCAAGCTGATTGTGACAGGCACCGCTTTGTAACGTCGTCATCGACATTATCAGGGATGGTCCTGGCTCGTCATGAACGAGGCTTGGTTGACTTCTCGTATCCGAGGTTTGTTGAACCCTCGTGTCCGAGGTTTGACCGGGGCCTGAAACCTGTGAGAACAGATAAACGGATTAGTCAGTAAATAAAAGCTGAATGCCAGCTAGGCGCCACGTGTACGGCAGGAATGCAGCACTCGAACCACATGTTAACAGCTACATGAATCATTTATTGTCAAATCTCCTTTTAGCTCCAATTATATAAAGATCATTATTATAATTTTTTGTTATATTTTTTTAGCTTTTCTCTTCCTCTTTTTACTTGTGAAAGATCTAATAATTCAACTTTCATTATTAAAATTTCTATTAGTCTACGACTTTCTCTGAGCTCATTTAATGGAAGCCACTCCAGCCTTCTTGCGGATATACTCATTTTTTATATTGTTCTTTCGCGTGTACCTGCGCATCCACTTTAGCATCCTTATTTCTGTGACATTCATCTTATTTGTGTATTTCTGCATTATAGGTCAGCATTCAGTATCATATAACATCATTGGCCCAACAACTATTTTATAAAATTTACCTTTAAATCTAAATGAAATTTTTGTATCACACAATAAGTCAAATGCACACTTTTACTTTATCCAACCTGCTTGGATCTTACTAATAATATACTATCTATTTTACCATTATTCCGTATGATTGATCTAAGATATCTAAACTATTCGCTCTTCTTGATGACTTGATCATCAATTATTATTTTTCTATTATAAATGCTTATTTTATGACTAAAATTACACTCTATATATTCAAATTTTGATCTGCTAAAATAAAAATCTTTAAATTCTAATATATTTCACCATAACGTGAGTTTCGTCTTAGCTCTTTTTCTAGTTTTATCAATAAAGAGAATATCATATACAAAAAGCATACACCAAGGCACTTCTTCTTGAATGTATCCAATTAAAACTTTTATAACTAATGTAAAAAGGTATAAACTTAAAGTTGAACCTTGATGTAATCCAACTGAAATAGAAAAATTCTTAGTTAAACTTTCTTATATTCAAACACATGTAACAACCCCTTTATATATATCCTAAATAACTTGAATATAAGCAGTGCAATCTTCTCTATTTTTTAAGACTCTACAAAGCACTTTTCTTTAGACTTTATTATAAATTTTTTCTAAATTAATAAAAAACAAATACAGATTATTTTTTCTCCCTAAATATCTCCATTAAACTTTTCAATAAATGAATACTATCATAGTAGATCTGCTAAGCATAAACCAAACTGATTCAGTGATACTCTACTATCACAACATAATCTATACTCAATCACCCACAATATTTTAAAGTATAGCTCATTAATTTAATTCTTTTATGGTCAGCGCAATTTTGTACATTATTTTTATAAATAAATATTAATGTACTTTTTTTTCATTCATCTGGCAATCTATTAGTCTTCAAAATCATATAAAATAATCTAGTGAGCCAAGAAATTTCATCTCACATATATTTCTAAATATTTATTTAAATGTCATCCGGTTCAACTACTTTTCTACACTTCATCTTCTTTAAAGTCTCCTCAACTTTAACTTTACTTATATGCCAAATGTAAAAATAATTTTTATCTTCTTTTTGGATACTAAAATTAGTAAGATTAATCATATTACCACAACCATTACTGAAAAGCTTTTCAAAATAGCTTATTCATCTATGTTGAATATCTTTTATCTTTAAAAAATATTTTGTGATCTACATCTTTAATGTATTTTACTCCAGTAAAGTCTTTAATTTTTTTTATTTCTTATTTTAGCAAGCTTATATATACATATATATATATATATATATATATATTTCTCCTTAGTATCCAATTTTCTATAAAGATCATCAAGCATTGCCTTCTTGTATTATTTACTGCTTTTTTTGATTTTCGTCGAGCAATTTTGTACATTTCTAAATCCTTTTTGCTCTTGCATTTAAATTATTCTTTATAACAAGCTTTCTTTTCTTTAATTTTTTTCTTGTATTTCTTCTTTTCACCACCAATTTTTTTTATTGTTTGAAGCTTTTCCTTTACATTTACCCAACATAGTTTTTACAACTTTGCAGATACAGTTAACAATTTCTAACTACATAAAATCAGCTTTCTCTTTAATGTTCAACTGCCTATATTCCAAAATTTTGTTCTTAAAAGTATTTTTATTTTCATTCTTTAAATTCCGCCATTAAATCTGAGAATATTATTTTGATTTACTATTCCTACTCCAGCTCTTTGTTTTAAAAAATGAGACTATTAAATGATGTTCAGTAATCAAACATTCACTCTTTTTATTTATCCATTAAGTCTGTATTAATAGACTTCTGTTATTTCTATGGCAAGTATTGGCTTGAAATCACTTGAAATATTAGAAAGAATTGATGGAAGACAAATTTTAATAGTTTTACATTAAGTTTAAATTATATCAAAATGTATTGTATTCATGTGGATCATATAATTGAATTGTATAACCATTTAATAAAATCTCATTTTGACTTAAAAGTAAATTTTACAGAACAATAGTAAAATCAGTAATATTATATAGTGTTAAGTGATGGCCTACAAAGCAAAAACATATGAACAAAATAAATGTAGCAGAAATGAAAATGCTAAGGTAAATAAATGGGTATACAAGAAAAAATATGATGAAAAATGAATACATCTATAATAAAAATGAAATACCTTCAATTGAGGATAAGGTCAGAAAGAATCAACTTAGATGATTTAAACATACATATTATAAACCAATTAAAGATCCAGTAGGAAGAATTAGGTTATTAGATCTTGCGCATATAAAAAGAGAGAGACAGACTAAGAAAGACATGATAAAAAATTATAAAGAATGACTTTTCATAGTTGCATTCTTAGAGCTAAATGCAAGGTCGTCGCAAACATACTTTAAAAATCCGATTGTAGCATGGCTGGGAATTGATTTCTTCAACGAATAGAAAGCAAAGCAGCAAAGACTAGTACACAGTGAAATATTTGCAACCTTTGCTCCCCATGGTGCTTCCAGAGTTCTGGTTAAACAGGAACAGTTGATAGGATACTCTGAAAACAGCACTAGATTGCTGCTGATCAGGAGCCTTGGATAGCATCAGACAAAGACTAAGATGATCTTTCAATTGGTTTCCATTAGGATAGCATACCAGTTTCCTGCATAGAAGTATTAACACACTTCTAAGAATAACGCTAAGATCATCATTAACCATAAATACTTAAGCTAAACTTTGGCAAATTTACAAGGGAAGCAGTGGTACAATCTGCAGCCTTTAGCATCAGACTTGTCAGAAGATTGCTTGCCTTTGATTTTGTCGGCAAGCAGAGAAAATGGATTTATCCTCCACAGAAAGTCATAAGCAGATTCGTCTTTAATGCTGAATTAATGTTTAGTTCCTACAGAAGTATTACCATATAAGGTGAGGGAAGGTATTGGCGGGAACACAGCATACAACTTGAGAACTGAAAATACATATGAACATATAAGGCACCAGATCAATATTTTTATTAACATAATCTCTTCAATATCATGCAAATCTTGAAGCAAACCCATCTATTCTTTTATGTGTGAGCGGCATTCATAGAATTAGGAGGAAATTCATCAAAGAACTAGAAACCTCTGTTCCGAAAAACAAAATTATGTCCAATAGCATAAACTTATATGATTTACTTTGAGGTAGAATGAAATCAATGAAAGCTGTGAATTTACCATGTACCAAAGCAGCTTTTCAAGAAAAGACTACCAATCATTTAGATGGTCACTAACAAAAAGCAACAGAAAATCTACATGGATAAAGCCCTTATTGAAATACAAAAATTAATAATATAAGTCTATGGAGGAAAATATATGTAGAACCCAACAACCACAACTAATTATTTAAGAGGGATCTGTTTACCAATCTACACTGGCTGATGCCATTGCCAGATGTTATTAATAGAGGAATAAAGAAGAGCAAAAAATTGTACTTAAATATGGTACTCTCTTAAAAGATTTTGCACCTGGAAATTCTCCCTTGCTAGACTATGACCTTCCCTTTAGCTGAAGAGGTGAGGTGGGTGACTGTAATCCTGTTTTGAATAAATCACTTAAAAGGTATAATTATATGGGTATTAATATCTTGCTCGGGAAGAAATTTAAAAAAAAAAAAAAAACAGAATTTGATTTTATGAACCATAAACTGTTAGCAAGGAAATAAATCACAAACGTTAAAAAATTAAGCATAAAAGAGAAATGTCAATAAAAATGTGACAAATATGTTAGAAGAGTTCTCAGGACTAAATCTATATAACAAAATGTAAATTTTGTAGGAATTGGAGTGAAGTGTTTGGTCCTCAATGGCACACTTTCTGACTTCAGTTATACGAAAAAATGATTTAGAATTTAAGACCAATGTCATGACAAATGGGATGAGCATAAGAAAAATTCTTGTTCAGGAAAATATTAGAAAGCTGTGTCTATCAGTATATCAACTGTAAGGGGTTGTAATTTTAAAGCTACTTCAGGCTGCATGAAGACAGATCCCTTTTTAATGTGATTTTGTATAATCTAATTATTTTTTTGAGAAAATAAATATAATTATTTATTTATTAAAATTTGAGTAGAAATAAAAGAAATTATAAAATTAATTAGAAACATATGGCATCTACTTTTTTAGTATTTTTTTTCATTTATATCTTAAAAACTAAAAGATTAATTGACAAGTATTATTTACTATTTTCCCTTTTTCTGGTTCACCTTAACTTGGGAACCTGGCTCTAATTGCAGGCTAAGATTTTATAGTTAGTTTTGTTTTATTTTCTATGTTTCTTAATCATGCATCTGTTCATCCACAGATTGCACTCTATCAACTACAAATCTAGAAACTTATAGCCATTTCTACGGGTTTCAATCAGACAAATTAATTTGGTTTGTAATTGTATCATTAAAAATGCAATTTAAAGAATGTAAATGATGATTATATCAAACTACCTCCAATAGGTTTTGTAGCAGCTAGTTCTTCCTTTGGGAGCTCCAGAATCAAAGTAGATTGTATTGTACCTATTCAAGTTTAGGAATGAGATAAAATTGGATGAGCAATAAGGCAGATTTTATCTCTTCAAGGGAAATAAAAGTAAATTATGTTTTTCAAGCTCATAAACTTGATAGTTCAACAACAAGGACAGCTACCACTGCTTAAATTGGCTACATGGATTTTTTTTTTTCATTCAGCTTGCTCTCAATGAGGACAAGTATTAATAGGGGAAACTCTTGCTACATTCAGGCCGTTCATGTGGCAAGCACCAGAGAAAGAATGATCAACACTCAGTCAAAAAAGGAAATTTAAGGTGAAGGGACTAGGTGAAGGTAATCTCCCTCAGCGATGTTTTTGATTGAAGCTTTGTCGAGGCAGGTGCATATCCAATAAAGCTATCACTCTAGAAAGGTCACCACATCTACCACTTTTTTCAATATAGACTACCTGAAAGGGCGATAAAGACAAAAAAATAGCTAAGTATTCAGACTGTCCAATTGCTAAAATTGCCATTCATTATTTGTCCCTTTGATGAGCTATAAATAAGAAGGAAAAAGAAGAGGGTCTTTTCTCTCACCCTTACGACAATTGGACTCTTCCTCAACCTATAGGTTCGTGCAGGAATCAGAAGCTTCAATATAGAGAGAAGGGAATTTCAATATTCATAACCCTACATATTATTTTTGTAGTCCATCACTTCTGTAACTAAATCCATGCACTCAGCAAGTTAGCAACTTTCACTTTTCATTGGTGGATCTAGAATCATCAAGACAGTGTCATGGTTTCTCCCAGCTACTCAAGTTCCACGTTAAAGCCTTTGTGTTTTATTTCTTTCTTTCTTTCTTTTTTTCTTCTTATTTCCATTTAATCCCATTGTTACATCTAATTGCAAGGTATGGGACTTACCTTGCAATCAGATCGTAACACCCATCCGTCCAGCTTAGTTGGTCAATTTTCACGTCAACAAAACAACAATTATACCCTAATTCAGTCACTCTCTTTCGACATTAAAGTACAGCGGCCTTTACAGGTCGTCCGTTCATAGAAATACCCAAACCAAATTAAACACCCCTCTCTCATCTAATCTCCTAGGTCTGCCACATCCAAACTCTGTGATAGAGTCATTTTTGAAATGGTCCAACGTAGCACGATCAATCATCCATCAAAGCATCTACACCTCAGTTACGCTATCTCATGGCGAACTTGCCACTTACGACCAAACACGCACCCCCATATAACTTCTGCTACATAATGTTTGGGTTTCCAAATCCACTGAAACATTAAGATACCTTCGCGAAGTGAAAAAGAAGAAAACATAGGAAAAAAGAACCAAAAAAGAAGGCATTGGAAGCCTCAGAAAAGGAAGCAACATTAGAAGAAGAAGAAGAAGAGCTTACCTGTGCTGTTTGAATCGTTGCGTTCGGCTCTTCTTCCTCGAGAAAACAGCCCGCCGACCGGCATTCTCAAATCAAGAAAAAGATGCCTTTTTTGGCACCCGCAAATCACCGAGGAAACTGATCGACGGCCCTCAGCCCCATAATATATATATATATATTCAAATAGGTCAAGTTGCTCATTAGTCCCTGAGATCAAAACTTCTTTTATATTTATACATTTTTTTTCTTTTTTTTATATTTATACATGAATCAAAACACTTTAAATCTTAATATCTCATATAAAAAATAAATTTTTTTTTATTAGCAAAATAAAGACTTTCATATCTGAAGAGAGTTTGCAGTAAGCACACAATCGAGAATCTTTTATTTCATAACCAACCACAAACTTCATAAATTCATCAAAAAAACATTTAAATGATTAAATGCTTTTTAATTTCATGATTATGTGTGCAAAATCAAAAATACATTTAGCAATTTTTGCCCTAATTCGTGAACTCGACCTAAATCTGATTTGATTTAACCAAATATGAGTCGAGTCTATAAAGTATGAACAGATATTTGACTAATTTAAGAGGACCTGAATATAGATTAGAGGGTTAACACATATACAATGACTTATTTATTAGAATTAATACACTTTTTAATATTAATTTAGTTTTTTTTCAATGTTCATAATTAAAATTTATGGTCATATCAATCTAAAGTAAAAAAAATATTGAATTTATTAAGTTTTAATATCTCAAAAATTAAGATAAATAGATTAGTAGGTTTAATCAGATAACTCATTTATTGAATCAGTTAGATACAAGCCTTAATACTTAATCTATTTAATATACAGGTTAGGTTGGAGTAAGACTGAAATAGATTAGATTAAAAAATAAGTTAACTCAAATTTGACCCATCAATCTGAGTTACCACCCTTAACTATTGCAGCCCCGCTTCTACAATTTTGCTAGCTAGATAAGATGCTCACAAGTGCTTCCATATTCCATCACACGGAAATTTGAGAATCTTTAATTTCATAACTGAACATGAATGTCATAAATTTATTTTCAATTAATATAAATTTGAAAATGATTAATTTTTCATAGTTAGTTGATCATGACTAGCTAGGAACACAAAATCTATATATATATATATATATACTATACATAAGAGTACGAGTTAAGCAGGAGAAAAAAATATTTTGTTCTATCTGTATTTTTTAAATTTAATAATTCAGAAAAATAGTAATAATTATAATTTTGTCTTAGTGTTTTCACCTTCTTGCAAATCAGTTCGAATGTATAATAAAATTAATGAAATTATTTATGTAAATTTTGGGAGCACAATGCATTTGTTCAGCTTGACAATTGATTTAAATTGGTCAAAGTCAAATTTTGATAACAAATTTTTAATTTTAAAATTTTTGTAATTTCTAGAATTATAAGTTAATTTTTATCTAGAATGTAAAATAACTATCTGTAAAGTATTTAATCTGTAAAATTAGCTTAATCGAGTTACATTAAATCAATCAAACAAACATAAAGAATATTTTGTTACAATGATCAAAATATCATCAATGTAAATTGTAGAGTTAATAATATTTATGTATGTTTTAAAAAAAATGAAAGGATAAAAATAGAAACAATAGTCTTAGGAAGAATTTGGTACAATATTATCATGATGTTATGTTATATTTTTTAAAGAAAGCGATCGTTTGATTTAATGACATCTATAAATAACTTTCTATTAGATTATAAAATTATTAGTTAAAAGATGACATCTAGATTACATAATATAACACTAAAATAACAACGAACCAAACACCCCCTTAATACAATATGAAAGTTTTTTAACATAATACTCTGATTACACACCTAATATTTGCTATATTGATGTATTTCAATCAAAAAATAATATGTGACGATCTATTTGATTGCTTTTTAATATAATATATATAATTATATATTTTTTTGACACTATATCGATCAATTTTAAGAGAAAGTGCTCTTTTAGGGTCTGATTTATGATATATCAATTAATTTGAGTTGAATAATGATGTTTTTGCAGCTATTCATTGCATTACGTTGAATTCAAGTGGAGTACAAATATTTAGAGTACGATTCATTGTATAATAAGTTATTTTAACTGAATACAAGCAGTTGTGTGAGTATTCAATTAGTTTTTAATGTATTTGAGGAGAATATATGCAATTTGACTTTAATCTTGTCTATATGAAGGTTGTTTAACATAATACTCCGATTGCACACCTAATGTTTGCTATATTATTGTATTTCAGTCGAAAAAAGATATGTGGTGATCTATTAGGGACATTTGATTACGTTTAATTGTAATACCTGCAATTATACATCTTTTAATTAGTATATCGATCAATTTTAAGAGAACGAGCTCTTTTAATGATTGATTTGCGACATATCAATGCAGTTGAGTTGAATAGTAATGTTTTTGCGGCTATTTATTGCATTACGTTGAATTCAAGTGGAGTACAAGCATTTAGAGTACGATTCATTGCATAATAAGTTATGTTAACTGAATACAAGCAATTGTGTGAGTATTCAATTAGTTTTTAATGTATTTGAAGAGAAATTATGCAATTTGACTTTAATCTTGTCTATATGAAGGTTTTTTAACATAATACTCTGATTACACACCTAATGTTTGCTATATTAATGTATTTTAATCGAAAATTGATATTTGACGATCTATTAGGATTATTTGATTGCTTTTTAATATAGTACCTATAATTACATATCTATTTGACAGTATATAAATCAATTTTAAGAGAATAAGCTCTTTTAGGATCTGATTTATGACATATTAATAAATTTGAGTTGAATTTTGATGTTTTTACAACTATTCATTGCATTTTGTTGAATTCAAGTGGAGTACAAGTATTTAGAGTACGGTTCATTGCATAATAAATTTTTTTAACAGAATACAAACAATTGTGTGAGTATTCAATTAATTTTTTTTGTTATTTTAAGAGAATATATGCAATTTGATTATAATCTTGTCTATATGAAGATTTTTTAACATAATACTCTGATTACACACCTAATATTTGCTATATTGATGTATTTCAGTCAAAAAATAATATATGACGATCTATTTGATTGCGTTTTAATATAATACATACAATTATATATTTTTTTGACAGTATATCGATCAATTTTAAGAGAAAAGGCTCTTTTAGGGTCTGATTTATGACATCAATTAATTTGAGTTGAATAGTGATGTTTTTGCACCTATTCA
>KZ451923.1:910469-956081 GCA_002786265.1 Apostasia shenzhenica
GAACATTTGATTGTGCTTTATTCTTTATACATATTAATTACATTTATTATTGTCAGTATATTGATCAATTTTAAGGAGAATAGGCTCTTAAGGGTCCCTGATTTATGACATTTAAGAAATTTGAGTTGAATATTGATGTTTTGCAGTTATTCATAACTCGTTACATTGAAATTCAAGTGGCAAGTACACAGCTATAAGAGTACGATCACATTACTATAATAATTTTATTTTAACAGAACTACAATGCAATTTTCTGTGAGTATTTCAATTAGTTTTTGTCTTGTATTTAAAAAAAAATATATGCAATTTGATTTAACCGTATTCTATATGAAGTTTTTAACAGAAAGACTCTGCATACAACACCTAATGTTATGCTTATTATTGAAATGTATTCAGTGTCAAAAATAATATTTGGCGATCATTGCTATCTTGATTGTTTTTAATGTAAATATCTACAATTATTTACTATATCTTTTGCTACAGTTATATTCGATCAATTTTTAAGCAGGATAAGCTTCTTTTAGGCGGTCTGATTTATGATATATCAATTAATCTTAGATTGAAATAGTTGAGTGTGTTTTGCAGTTATTCATTGCATTTACGTCTGAATTCAAGTGGAGTACAAGTATAATTAGTAGTACATGCATTTCATTCATAAAAGTCTATTTTAACTGAATACAATGCAAGTTGTGTGAGTATTTCAACATTTAGTTTTTTAATGTATTTGAGCGGACGCGAGAATATATGTAATTTGACTTTAATCTTGTCTATATGATGGTTGTTTAACATAATACTCCGATTGCACATCTAATATTTGCATTTTGTTGAATTCAAGTGGAGTACAAGCATATAGAGTACGATACATTATATAATAATTATTTTAACAGAATACAAGCAATTTTGTGAGTATTCAATTAGTTTTTGTTGTATTTGAAAAAAATATATGCAATTTGAGTTTAACCTATCTATATAAAGGTTTTTTAACAGAAGACTCTGATTACACACCTAATGTTTGCTATATTGATGTATTTCAGATAAAAATTGATATTTGGCGATTTATTAGGGATATTTGATTGCGTTTTAATGTAATATCTATAATTATACATATATTTCTCAGTATATTTATCAATTTTAAGAGAATAAGCTCTTTTAGGGTCTGATTTATGATATATCATTGAATTTGAATTGAATAGTGATATTTTTGCAGTTATTCATTGCATTACGTTGAATTCAAGTGGAGTACAAGTATTTAAAGTATAATTCATTTTATAATAAGTTATTTTAACTGAATACAAGCAATTGTGTGAGTATTCAATTAGTTTTTATTGTATTTAAAGAGAATTTATGTAATTTAACTTTAATTTTGTCTATCTAAAGGATTTTAATATAATACACGGATTACATACCTAATGTTTGCTATATTAGTGTATTTCAGTTGAAAAATGATATATGACGATTATACAACTATTTAATATTTATATCGATGAGTTTATGTACGCTAAGTACACGTATTTATAGATTGATTTTATGTCTGTCATGTTATTTTAATTGAATATTAGTTATTACACAACTATTCAATAATTTTTCAATATATTTAAATAAAATACTAACCTTAAGGTATTGATCTATTATACATCAAGGCATTATAATGTAGTACTTATATTTACACAACTTATATTTATTATATCGAGTTACTTAAATAGAATACACATATTTTGAGACAAATTTAATGTATATTTATAAATTATAACAACATACCAACAATTATATAATTATTTGAGAGTATATTATTGTATTTAACTTAATAGATACTATTAGATACAAATTTATTATATATCAATGTATTTGAACTAAAGAATAGTAATTATACAATTATTCATTACTATATCAATAAATTTAAGCTAAATACACATATTACGAGATTATTTCATTGCATATCAACTTACTTTAACAAAATTCTACCACTCAAGCAGCAATTCGATGCTTTGTCAGTGTATTTTAAAATAATACTAGCGTTTAGATATCATTCTATCACGTACAAAAGTATTATAACCTACTACATGCAATTATATAACTTATATTTATTATATCATTGTATCTTGATTAAAAACAAATATTCAACGATTATTTAATTTTTATCAATGTATTTAAACTTAATAAATATTTTTAGTGACTAATGTACTTCATATCATTATATTTGAACTATACCGAAACAATAACACAATATTCATTGCTTAATCGAAGAATTTAAATTGAATGCAATCATATATAGACTGATTCATTACAAATTAAATTATTTTATCTAAACACCAAAAATTATACAACTTTTCAATTATTTGTGAATTTATTTGAACAATATAAGAGCATTTAGATTACAATTTATTGCAAATCGATGTATTTTAACGTAATTACATAACTTATAATCTTTATATCAATGCATTTTATCCTAATACACAAGCTTAATTATCTATTTAATGTATATCAAGTTATTTCAACCAAATACTTGCAATTGTACAACTAGTTGGTGGTATGTTAATCTATTTCAACTTATTAGATGTTTTTAGAGAATTGAACAATAAATTTAATCTTTAAATTGAACAATGACAATTATATAATTATTTGTTACTCTACCAATAAATTTAATTTGAAAACACAGATTTAGAGTTCAATTCATTGCATACCATATTATTTTAACTGAATCCTAGCTATTATTTGAGCATTCAATGAGTTTCAATATTTTTGAATAAAATATTAGCTTTTGACATCGATTCACTATATATCATGATTTTGAACTTAGTTGTTGCAATTACACAACTTATATTAGTTAAATTGATATATTTAAACTGAATATAAATGTACAAAAACTGATTTGATTTGCATTAAGCTACTATATCTTATTGCTATTAATAATATAATTATTTGATTGTGAATAAATGTATTTCAAGTTAGTGGGTACTTTTAAAAACTAATTTATTACATATCAATGAATTTAAAGTAGATAGTAACAATTATCCAACTATTGACTGCTGTATTATTCAGTTAATCAAAAAACTTGCATTTATAATACAATTTTATGCATGTCAAGTTAATTTAATTAAATACTATTAATTATACAGCTATTCAATAACTTTTAGACAATAATTCACTATATATCATGGTATTTCAACTTAGTTGTTGCAATTACACAATTTATATTAGTTAAATCGATGTATTTAAACTGAAAACAAATGTATAGAACCTGATTCGATTTGTATTAAGCTATTATATATTAATACTCGCAGTAATGCAACTATTCAATTGTATATCAATGTATTTTAAGTTAGTGGGTGTTTTAGAGATTAATTTGTTACATATCAACGAATTTGAAGTAGAAGTAGACAGTGGAAATTATCCAACTATTCACAGCTGTATTGTTCAATTAAGCAAAATACTAACATTTTAGAGTTTGATTTTATGCATGTCAAGCTAATTTAATTAAATAGTATTAATTATACGGTTATTCAATAATTTGTGAATGTATTTAAATAAAATACTAGCATTAAAGCAACGATCTATTACACACTAAGATATTATAAGACAATACTGTAATTAAACCACTTATAGTTGTTATATCAAATTATTTAAATTCATTACTATGTAAATGAATTTAAAGTAAATACATGATTTTAGAGATCGTTTCACTGGACATCATATTATTTGAACTAAATTCTAATAATCAAATGATAATTCAATATGTTTTAATTGTATCATAATAGAATACTAGCATTCAGATATCATTCTAATACATATCAAGGCATTATAATCTATTACTCATAATTGCATAACTTATATTTATTATATCAATATGTTTTAGCTAAATATATATATATATTTAGTGATCAATTCAATACTTTTGAGCAATTTTAACGAAATACCATCATCTATACCTAGACATGGTAGTATATCGATATACTTGAACATAATAGATGCTTTTAGTGACTAATATACTTTATATCATCGTATTTGAATTGAACAAAAATAATTATACAACTATTTCTTGCTACATTAAAGAATTTAAGTTGAATACAAGTACATGAAGATCGGTTCATTGCAAATTTAGTTATTTTACTTTAATACTAGCAGTTATATAATTTTTCAGTAATTTGAAAACATACTATGATGGAATACCAGCATTTAGATAATAATTTATTGCAAATCATAATATTTTAGCTTAGTTCTCGCAATTATAAAACTTACTATCTTTATATCGATGTATTTTATCCTACTACACAAGCTTAGTAACCTATTTGATATATATCAAATTATTATAACTAAATACTCACAATTATACAATTAGTTAAAAATATATTAATCTATTTCAACTTATCAAACACTTTTAGAGACTAATTTGTTACAAATTAATATATTTAAATTAAATAATGATAATTATATAATTATTTATTGCTCTATCAATGAATTTAATCTGAATATATACATTTAGAGTCTGATTAATTATATATCACAGTATTTTAATTGAATCCTAACTATTATAAGACCATTCGGTGAATTTCCATTTTGTTAAGCAAAATATAAGTTTTAGACATCGATTCACTATATATGATGGTATTTCAACTTAGTTGTCGCAATTACATAACTTATATTAGTTAAATTAATGTATTTATATTGAATATTAACATATAAGGTCTGTTTATTTGTAAGATTTAAATTTAACAATGTTAAAATTAAATTTGAATAGAGATATTTTTTATTAAAAATTATGAATGATGTAAAATAAAGTTAATTATTATATTAGAATATGTGAGAGATGTGATATAAAGTTGGTGATTATAATGAGATATATGAGGGATGTGATATAAGTTAGTTATTATTTTAGCAATGTGTGTACGATGTAAAATAAAATTAATTTTTAATATTAAATTTTATATATGATTGATATGCCTGTTTAAAATTAAACCAGATTAATTTTGAACTACCAAACAAATAGGGGCATAGAAATTGATTTAATTTATATCAAGCTATTTTATTTTGACACCTACAGTTATTATTCTTTGCATATCTATAAATTTAAGCTTGATACACACATCTACCGACTGTTTCATTACATATCAAGTTATTTAAAGTAAATTCAGGTAATCATGTGACAATTCAATGGATTTTCATTGTAAGTGAACAGAATACTAGTATTTAAATATCGTTCTATTACATATACTGGTGTTACAACTTATTGCTTATAATTACACAACTTATATTTGTTATATTATTGTATTTTAATTGAATACATATATTTAGTGATAGATTAAATGCATATCGATGTAGTTTAAGTTAATATCTGCATTTATACCTATATTTGGCAATATATCGATCTATTTGAACTGAACAGGAATAATTATACAATAATGCATTACTACATCAAAGAATTTTAGTTTAAAAGCAGCAGATAGAGATCAATTGCAGATCAAATAATTTTCTTTAAATACTATAATTATATAACTTTTTGATGATTTGTGAACGTATTCGAATAGAATACTGATAATTAGATAACGAGTCGTTACAAATTGATGCATTTTAACTTAATACTCGGAATAACACGACTACTAATTTTTATATCGACGTATTTTATCCTAATTCACAAGCATGGAGATTTATTTGATGTATATCAAGTTATTATAACTAGATTTAATTATATAATTATTCGTTGTTCTATTAATGAAAATAATCTAAGTGCATGAATTTAGATTCCTATTCATAGCATATCACATTATTTTAACTGAATCCTGGCTATTAAATAACCATTCGAAGAGTTTCAGTGTTTTTGAACAAAATACTAGATTTCAGATAATGATTTACCACATATCATGGTAGTTTAATATAGTTATCACACTTACACAACTTATACTAGTTAAATCGATATATTTAAACTAAATGCAAATTTATAAAGACTGATACGATTTATATAAGGCTATTCTATCTTAATGCTAGAGTTATGCAACTATTTAATAATATATTAATTTATTTCAAGTTGGTAGATGCCTTTATAGATAAATTTGTCATATATCAACATATTTGAACTGAACAGTAGCAATTATATAACTATTTATTGCTGCATCGATAAGTTTATGCACGCTAAGTACACATATTTAGAGATCAATTTCACGCCTATTAAATTATTTTAATTGAATACTAGTTATTACACAACTATTTAAATAATTTTTTAATATATTTAAACAAAATACTAGCATTAAGGCATCGATTTATTGCACATCAAAGCATTATGATACATTTCTCACAATTACACAACTTATATTTATTATATCGAGTTGTTTAAATAGAATACACATATTTAGAGATAGCTTTGTTGCATATCGTTGTATTATAATAAAATATCAGCAATTATACAACTATTTGAGAGTATATCATTGTATTTAAGCTGAAGAGTAGCAATAATACAATTATTCGTTACTATATCAATAAATTTAAACTAAATAGACATATTTGGAGACTATTTCGTTGCATAACAACATACTTTAACAAAATTCTAGCACTCAACTAACAAGTCGATGTTTTTTTAGTGTATTTGAAAACAGTACTAGCAATTAGATATCATTCTATTACATATAAAGACATTATTACCTACTACTCATAATTACACAATTTATATTTATTGTATCAATGTATCTTGACTAAATACACAGATTCAGCGATCCTTTGATTCTTATTAGGGTATTTCAACTTAATACCTATATTTTATGATATATCAATGTATTTTAACTTAATAGATGATTTTAGTGATTAATCTACTTCATATCATTATATTTTAATTGTACAGGAACAATAACAAATATATTTATTGCTAAGTCGAAGAATTTAAGTTGAATACAATCATATAGAAACTGATTCATTGCAAATTAGGTTATTTTATTTAACCACCAGTAATTATATGATTTTTCAATTATTTGTGACCTTATTTGAATAGTATACCGCATTTACATTATACTTTATTACAAAATTGACATATTTTAGCTTAGAAATTATAATTACATAATTTATAATCTTTATATTGATGTATTTTATCCAAATACACAAACTTAGTTATTTATTTAATGTATATCAAGTTATTTTAACAAAATACATTCATTTGTATAACTAGTTGATAGTATATTAATCTATTTTAAATTATTAGATAGTTTTAGAGACTAATTTGTTACAAATCAATGTATTTGAATTAAGTAATAGCAATCATGAAATTATTCATAGCTCTACCAATGAATTTAATTTTAAAGGCATTACAACCTACTCATAATTACATAATTTATATTTATTATATCAATGTGTTTTAACTAAATACACATATTTAGTGATCGATTCAATGTCTGTCGAGCAATTGTAATGAAATACCTTCATCTATACCAAGACTTGGTAGTATATCGATATATTTGAACATATTAGTGCTTTTAGTGACTAATATACTTCATATCATCGTATTTGAACTGTACAAGAATAATTATACAACTATTCATTGCTACATTAAAGAATTTAAGTTGAACACAAGTACATAGAGACTGATTCGTTGCAAATAGTGGTAGAATCCAACTTAAATATTATGTAATATTGATACTTGATCATAAAAAAACATTTTGATTACAAGTCGAGTTGAATTGACTCAAACTTGATTGGGTTAAGATCAAGTTGAAGACTTGACCCGAAATTGAGTTCGGGTCGGGTTCGTGTTGACTCGAACCAAGTCGGGTTAAGTTTGAGTCTGACTTGAACTCGACCCATAACCCTAATTGACAACCATACTCAACTTACATAATTTTTTAAAACTAAAATGAATAATATCTTTATATCTAGGACACAAAATATTGCAAGCTTATCTTTATTTTAGGATCAGATTTTATTTTGGTCAATATTTTAGGATCATATTAGCCCCTCCATATATTTCTAGTAAGCTTATAAATTCAACCTTTGATTAATATCTTTTTATTTTACCCGTTAACACCATAAATTCTCCCACCTCACTTAAAAATTATAATGATAATATGATTCGAATTTGAGAATTATTAATGAAAATTTAAATTGTATTCAATCTAACTTTGAAATGAGTTAATTTATGCATTTCGGAAAAAATTAATATTATAGAAGGAAAAGATAAGTGAAGTAATTTTTTACTTCTCAAAATTTCCCAATTCTTTCCCCATTTTTCTAAATCCATTTGTTCTGCATCTGTCTTTATCATCTCATATTAATTTTAGTATCAGATTGCTCATCTCTCACTAATTTTGGTATTCGAGCCTGTATTTGCCTCCCTTATCTTACATCAACTTTAGTATTAGAATATTTGTTTCGTATCAACTTTAGTACCAAAACGTTGGTGCTGCATCAATGTTAATATCAAAGCGTTCATTCCACATCAATATCCCTTTCTGGTATGCTACTTACTAATCAGCTTCAGCACACTATGGCAATCCCCATAAACACGAAGATTCTTCACCACCCCAATCATCGTACCTGATGCTGATAGGAGAAGTTCGAAAGCAACTGTAAGCCTCTTGATATGCCCAATAGCTACTGTTCTTTCTCATCGTCCTCCAAGTCATGCAAGACCGAGCTAGTATCTGGAACATACCCTCTCTTCTTCATTTCCCTCATCAATTCCTTGAGCATACCAAGAATATTCTCCCTCATATGATCCGGCACTTCTCCAGCTCGAAACAAGCAGCTCTCCTTCCCTAGTTCAATCCAACTATACCCAGGCTCTTTCTTGATCTCCATATCATCCATTAACCTCCTTATCGTGCCCACAATAGTCCACTTCCCTGCGAGAGCATACGTATTGGATAGCAGTATATAGGTTGAAGGAAATTGTGGATTCAATCTCAAAAGACTATCTGCTACATGAAGTCCTATCTGTATATCTCCATGTTTATTACAAGCACTCAACAATGCAGCCCAAGCAGCTTCATCGGGCTCATGCGGCATTGTTCGAATGAGACTCTCAGCTTCAGAAAGCCGACCTGATCGGCTGAGAAGATCCAACAGACATGTATAATGTTGCAAAGAAGGTTCAATCCCGTAATCCTGGAGCATTGAATCAAAGAGCTGCCTACCCTTCTGCACTAAACCAATATGGCTGCAAGCGTGGATTAGCCCAGTGAAGGTGACCTCATTAGGCTTCAATCCTGAATTAACCATCTGATCGAATAAATCCAATGCTTGTTCTGCTCTTCCGTGTTGAGCTTCTCCAACTATCATAGTAGTCCATGAAATCACACACCTTGTCTTCAGCATCTTATCAAAAGCCTTTCTTGACGATGCAATATCACTGCATTTCGCATACATATCTACAAAAGCATTTCCCAGCATTGGGTTTGATTCATAACCAAGAGATATGCAAAGGGAGTGAAGCTGCTTGCCTAATGCTAGCATTGCGATATCAGCTGAAGCACCAACAACGCTAGAGAGCACAAATGCGTCATCGATGGTCGTTCCCTTCTTTCTCATCTCCACAAACAAACTAAGAGCAAGAAGGCCATTGCCACTCCGGACCAACCCAGATATCAGAGCAGTCCAAGCGACGAGCCCAGCAACAGGCATTCTGCGGAAAAGCGCCAAAGCCTCAGCACCCCTGCCATTCGACGCGTAGCCGGAAATCATGGCAGTCCAGCAAACAGAATTCTTGGATTCGATTGAATCGAACACCTTGCGCGCATCATCTGCAGCACCGCACTTGGAGTACATGTCGACGAGGGAGGACTTCACAACATCGTCGGTGGAGAAGGAGGAAAGGAGAAAGTGGGCATGCGCCTGGCGGCCAAGGCGGAGGGTGGGGACGCGGGCGCAAGCGTTGACTACGGTGGCAAGGACGAAATCGTCGGGGATGAAGTGATCGACGGATATCATCCGGCGGAAAATCGGGAGGAAGGAGTAGGTGGAATCGGAGCGGGCGTGGGCGGCGAGGAGGGAGGAATAGAGGAAGATGTCTGGGTGGGGAGTTTCGTCGAACAGTTGGTGAGCGTCAGGAAGGAAATCGGATTTCGCATAAGCACTCAAGAGGGAAGAGGAGAAGGATGGTGAGTGGTGGAGGCCAACCTTCAGGATGTGCGCGTGGAGGTGATGGACGACGGGGGCACAGTGGCAGCCGCCGGCAGAACGCAGGAGGGAGACGAGATCATGAGCGGCGGCTGGAGGCCGCATTTCTTTCAATTCCGGTCCAAAAACTAAACGTCCAAAAACTTTTTAATAACTATTAAAAAAGGGTAAATTGCAATTGGGTATCTGAGGGCTGACAGGCATTACACGTTGATCCTAATTCTTTTAAATTTTATCTTTGAAGTTGTAAACGCATTGTAGTTTGATCACTCTTCTAGAAGCTAGCCTTTTTTCATTTTTTTCTTAATAAAAAACATGATATTATTTTTTTAACTAATTTTACTTATTTATATATTTTAAAAAACTATTATACTTATTATCCTCACAATTCTCTGAAAATTTATTATTTAAAATAAAATTTAATACATTTACAAAATATTTGTAATTTAATTTTTGAAGTCTATTAAACTAAATATCAATCTGAACATTTAGTTACTATTTATGTTCTGAATCATAATCTCATCTTTAGATTTAAATGCATAATTATTATGATTTTAGGAATTAAAATGTATTATACTTGCGCTTTGGTTTGGATGGAGATCATTTTGATTATAATTTTTTTATAGAGATATTACCTACATGCCACATCCATTTAGCTTTATTTATGCATTATTCATTCTTTTTTTATTAATTACGCTATGTATACTCAAAATATTACAAAATCTTACATACACACACTTTCATTATAAAATTTTTATTAATTAGTGCTGCTGGTGGGTCGTGCTGGCGCCGGATCAGGAGGAGCGAGAGAATGACAGGGGTAAAACAGTAATTTTAAAATTTTTTAATAATAAAAAAATTGGGGACCTGCTCGATATTAAACATTAAACTCAGAGATCTGTGAGTAATTTGCTCTTATTATTATTATTATTATATTTGATGAACAGGGTAGCTGTCGCTCTCATCTCAGTGGCAAATGGCAATGCATCACGAGCACTCGAGGATCTGCTCTCTGGCTGGTGATTTATAGCGGTTCCTCATTTCCCGACTCACTCGTCGTCTTGGCTCTTGTTCTGGGGGACAACCGATATGGCGATCACCATCCGTTCGACTTTCGCTCTCCCTCTCCTAGACTGCCCGACGAATTCACTGTTTAGCCGCTCGCAGAGGATGTGCTCGAGGCCATGCCTGGTTGCCGGGCCTCGGCATATTTGGCGACCTAGGGTTTTTTCAAGCTTGGAGGTGAGATGTACTGGATGTTTGATAAGCAGTTGACGTTTGTAGGTCTCTCTGATTTTAAACTTTCTCGTGCCTGTATAATTATTCCACACGATTCTTTGTGCATCGTAGAAGCAGCGGTCACATGCATTTGTTTCTTTCCGAAGGTTTCTTAGCACCTGAAGCTAGCTTTTTCCTTTAAAGTAGCTGTGCTAGGAAACATCTCTTCTTGGTGTTTTTCTCACGAGAGACTTCTTTTTTCCCCTTGATTTCATTTTCGCTTGTTAGTTTTTAGGGATAATTTCCTACGTACCATCCAAATCTTTGAATTTTAGCTACATGTCACTGTCTTCATAAATTTTGAAGTGGCATGTATTTGAAAGAGAAAGAGGTGTGATTTTCAAAGTTTTGGTTGGCATGTTGGTAAATGCCCCTAGTTTTTAACAAAACTGGTGTGCATTTTGTTCATCTTCAGTTCTGTGCAGTGCTCTTTTTGGTCAGACGCTTGCATGATCTGGAGGCCGTAACTGCTACTGCAGCTTATGTCAGAGAAGCGTTCGATAATTCTTTTTTACTGATCAGTTTGCTTTATAGGTGGACAGTCCATTGAGAAGGAAATACTCCCCATTGTTGGATTGGACTTTGCTTCCAAATGGTAGTACTTTAGCCTCAAATGAGTGGAGGGCAGTGCCTGATATTTGGCATTCCTCAGCAGAAAAATACGGGGATCAGATAGCTTTGGTGGATCCCTACCATGACCCCCCAGCAAAATTAACATATAAGCAGGTAAATATGAAACTGTAGTTCCTTATCAACATTGAAGTTATATATATATATATATATATATCTATATATATATATCTATATATATATGAACAATGCTACTTAACCCCCACAATTAGCCCCCAAAGGTTGTAGGACTTTTGGGTACTGACTTCACGCAATAATTGAGAGGATAGTATAATATACTATGTCCTCAACTATTGGATAAAACTATTACCAAAGTTTTATAACCTTTGGGGCTTATATATCATTTTCCTGTATTTGTGTATATTTGTATACAACAACTAACACATCAAAAGGTTCTAAGGTCTTTAGGTATTGATTTTATATAATAATTAAGAGAATAGTATAATATACTATGCTCTCAACTATTGAATAAAATTATTATCCAAAGGGCTTAGAACCTTTGGGGGTTGCATATATGTGTGTGAATATATGAATATATTATGCATCAACATCAAACAATAACCAAAATTGTATCTCACTATGTTGGGTCGATCACATAAATCCTCTATTTTCTTTGTACTATTAAATAATAAATTTTTATTTTGTTCCAACTACGTAAGATCTTTTTTTATAATTTTTTATCATGTCTTTATTAGTTTTTCTTTTCTTGTTTTTACACGAGCAAAGTCTAATAACATAACTCTTCTTACTGGAGTTTTATTTTGTAAGCTAACATTTAGCACCATATGACATTGCTGGTTTAATTATTGTCCTATAAAATTTATTTTTAAGTTTGAAAATTTTCTATTACCCAATGTACTCGATGCATTTTTTTCATTTCATTTATCATGTTTAGATTTTATTAATAAAATTACTATTTATTCTTTGAAGCATGAGAACGATATGATAATACCGATACGATACGATACGAATATGATGATACGATAAACTTAAAAAATTATGATATGAATGTCAGGATACAACTGTTATATATGTGTATGTAATAGTCATATTCTCATATTCAAGGTATTGCTCTATGGTTGATTAGAATGACTTATATATCTTGTTGATATGAATTTCAAAAATATTTTTTGAACTTTCTTTAAATTAATAATATTTTTTCAAATATTCTTGATATTATTAAAAGCAATATTATAGACAATCCAATTTAAAAAAATAAAAAATTCTTCAACAACTATTGAATTTTAAAAAATCTTAAATCCTATCTTGCTAACTTATCACAGATTATTTAAGTGAGATAAGAAATTAAATATATATTAGCAAATTTTATTCTATTAATATATATCCGTGAGAAGGTTAGAGTGGCCTCACTTGAAGATAAGTTCAGAAAAAGTCAGTTTAGATGATTTAGACATATGAATCGTAGGTCGATAGAAGCTTTAGTAAGAAAAAATAGATTACTGGATCTTGCCCATGTAAAATAAGAAAGTGAAAAGCCAAAAAAGACATGATAGAAAATTATAAGCAATTATTTTATATATTTGGAGTTAAAATAAAAATTTGTTATTTGATAGAATGTAATAAAAATAAAAGATTCATATAGCCAATCCCATCTAGTGGGATAAATGCATGGTTTGTCATTGTTGCTATAGATTTTTTGCAGTTTCAATCTAAATCCGATCCAAATAAATTAACTTAATACAAATGAGATACAATTTATAATACAATTGTTGTGACTTGAATTTAAATATATTGTTCTAATAAAAGTAGATGCATGTTTTCTTTTCTTTAAGTTTCTGATTCAATAAGTAGATAAAATAGAAAATAACAATATTCTTTCTTGCAAAATGAGTTGATTAAAGTAAAAAATATGATCAACATCTAACAGAAGCAAAATCAAAGTATAAAATGAAATAAAAAATAGTAATATCACTAAAATCTGTAAGACCATAAAAATAGTCAGCTAGAGTAGATGTTGCAACTGCTTATGAGTACTAAATTGTTTTTACTATAGATACACTAGTATGCGTGAAGCTCACTGTGATCTCAATTGCATGAGCCTAGTGTATTGCTCTTTTAATTTTACTATTTGATTTTATACATGTGTTGCCTTTTATATGTAGGATATATATTTTTTATTTTTTATTGTGTAAATCAGACTTATTATTCTAATATTTTTCTCTAATTAGAAGTATTGAGAATTATCGAATAAGTATTAGATAAATATCAAATTTATAAAAAATAAAAATAAAAATTGATACGCTATGTGGCGTATCGAATGCATATCAGTTGAGTATCAAGGAGTATCGGTATTTGATACAGATACGATGTAGATACGTTTGGCCTTACGAAATATTGCTGCTTTATAGTATCTATTTCACCCTCATTTTGTATAATAGATCTAAGACACTTAAATTATTTCTTATATAATACAAGTTCTTTTATTTTAAATAATTTTATACTATATATTCAATTTTGGATGTACTTAAATGAAAATCATTAGACTAAAGTATTCCTCTATAATTCAAGTTTATTTTAGTAGCTTCTTTAGTTTTATCAATAAAAAGTATATTATCTGCAAAAAACATACACTAAGAATTCTCTTTTTGAATATGTTCAGTCAAAATCTCTATAACTAAAGTAAAGAGATACGAGTTTGAAGCTAAATTTTAGTATAACTCAACTACAATAGGGACTTTAGACAATCCCTTTTGTTTGAACATGATTAATAGCTCTCTTATAATTAGTTTTAATAACATGATTGTAAGCAAGCAATTTTTTTTTCTAAGGCTTTCCAAAGTAGTTTTTTTGGGATTTTAGTAAAAGTTTTTTCTAAGTTAATGAAAGCCAAATATAGATTTTTTCTCTCTCTAAACTTCTTATGAAACTTCTCAGTAGATGAATAAATTCTGTACTATATCTAACTGGAATAAAACTGAACTGGTTTAGTGATACCCCAGTATTTCGACGTAACCTATGCTTGATTGTTCTCTCTCAAAATTTTAAAGTATGACTTATTTAAAATATATGTATATATATGTATATACATATACAAACATATATGCATATACATATACATATATAGTCACACGCATACATACACGTACGGGAGTGCATGTGCGCAAACAAATGAGCTGATGGACGAACATGTAAACGAACACATGAATGTGCACACGCATGTACAAATGAAGTACAACAAAGCCTCATTCCTAATTGAGTCAGGGTCGGTTGCAAGGATTCACTGTCATTCATTTTTATATAAAGCAACACTATTCTTATGTTCAAACAATTCAAGGTCATGTTGTGTTGACCATATCTTAAATCAAATTTGTTTTTTTTGTTTCCTTTAATTGATGTTGTTAATAGACATAGCTAAAATTTCTCCCTTTTTTAACCCTCTGTAGTTGTCGTATCCACCTCTCTATTTTATCATCTTTGATTGAGTCCACTATAGTTAATCACTTGCTATTTAACTACCCAACATTCATTTTCATATAAACTTTCAAAAACATTCATTTTCATATAGCTTAGCTTGTCTTGTAATGGTCTTAATGTCTTATAAATTCCATCTTGAGAAGTTATAAATTTTACATTGGTTGTCACCCTAGCAAAACCCTCTTCCTACCTATTAGCTTTGGACTAGCTATGGAAAAATATATACTGTAGCTCTACACACAATGTTTTGAAAACTGGATCAGATTGGTTGGTGAACTGGCTCATGAATCGGCCACTAAAACAATCTAGGTTCACTTTAAAGCTGCCCACAGCACAAACTCGAAAGAACTGTGTTAAACTTGAGTTGTTTCTTCCATAAAGTTATATGAACAAGACTTTAGGAGTAGAGTTAGCAGTGTGAGACTAAAGCCACCATGCAATGCTTAGCAACTTTTACCCTTGAAATGAATTTTTTTTAATTTTTTATTTTTACATATTTACTTATTATTTATAAGTAAATGCCTAATCTTTATTATTTATAAGAACAACATACTTTTTATTATTTATAAGTTTAATTACTTTTTTATTATTTAACAATTATGTTGAAGAAATTTGAGTTTTATCTGTTTACGAATATAAAATAATTGAATGGTGTTAAATTTGAGCTTTTTTATTTTTATAAATAATAACTTTGTATTACATTTATTTATTTACTATTAATACAAATTTATATTTTATAAATATTTATGAAATTATTAAATTATCACGGTTAGATTTCAACTGAATTTTAAAACAGTAGACCTTTCGTAAAGGTCTACTGTTTCTAAGACCGGTTTAATTTTTAAAACCTGGCTACACAAATGATGCTACATATATATATATAGCTGCATGTGTGTATATGTAAATATGTGTGCTTATATTATAGTCATATATATAACATAGATACTTATATTTTTTTAAATATATTTTTACTCGATACATTTATCAATGTTGTTATTACTATTATCATTGATAGTAATCTGTGTTATTAAATTTACCCACAACGTTTCTTTTTGTTGTAAAACCAACTGTGCCCTTGTTCCTATCATCTTTTCATCATAAGTTAAAATTATCCTTATATTAATTTACTCCAAGAAATCAATCCTTGACTCAATTATCCACCCATTGCGAATGCTCCCTAACAGCTCCTATGACATGTCTCATGTTTACTGTAAGTGAGTAGCTTTGCTGAGAAACACTTACATGTTGCTTCTGTTAGCTCCATTAAGTACTGAGCATAATGGAAAGGAAGATTTACTTGACAATTACCGTAAGTATATTTATCTAATATAACTTTTGCCATGCACGTACATTCAAAAGTTTGCAAATGCATCTGCTTCTCTTGCTTGCTGATTGAAGCAAAGTTGAGGCATAAACTGGATTGTCAGCTTGGAGAGTGTTATTTTGAAGTTTGGTAATACCACAAAATGCTACATAGTCTTGGTTGAAGTTTTTCTTAGATAGCTAATATGTTGAATTTCACACTTATTCCCTTTCTTTATTATTGTCCATCTTCTACATGTCAGCTTGAGCAAGACATTTTGGATTTTTCTGAGGGTTTAAGGGTTGTTGGTCTTGTACCTGATGATAAAATATCTCTATTTGCTGACAATTCAAGCAGGTGGCTTGTTGCAGATCAAGGTGCATCATGATTTTGTATATGCTTTCTACAATTACAATTCGTAATTTTTAAAAATTTTTAATACTGGTTACTGTGAATCTAGAAATTATGCGTTTTTAAAGCATTATATGCTAAAACATGTTTTCAATTTGACATTGGAAGTTGCACCTGGGTTGTGTCTAAAGTATAGTTCTCATATCATGGCAATTAATGTTTCTTATAACTTGGTTTGCATCATGCATCTCTGTACAAGCTTGCCCTTGATTTTCTAGAGGTCACATAATCATGCTAAGGCCACCATTCAAATGCATATGCACACACAATAATCTTATATCTTATCTTATCTTATACTCTATATTAAAGATGGTACTCATAAGCAGGTTAGAACAGGGACTTCCAATTTTAACCTTAATCTTTTTAATTACATGTAGTGATCAACAATTTTAAAAAAATAAAGAATTAAAATATAAATTAAATTAAACCCGAGAGAGAGCATCTACAAGAGAGTGCCGGTTGTTAGATAGAGATAGAAAAAGGTCGGTGTGAGAGGAGAGAGAACAAAGATAGAAAGATTGAGTGAGAAAAAAGGGAGAACTAGAGATAGAGAGAGAAAATGGTGGGATGTGGGCTGAAGAAGAGAGAGAATGAGAGAGGAGAGGAAATGGTGGACAATGGACTGGACAAAGAGAGAGAATGTGATAGAAAAAAGTGTTAGAAGAGAGTGGGCTAGAGAAAAGAGAGTGACAGAGAGAAAAGAAGTGGAAGAAGAGAGAAGCAAGAGAAATTACATAGTATTTTATTATTTTAATAACAATTTATATAATTTATTCTTTAAAATATTAAAAAATTTGAAATTCTTAAAAAATATCTTAATTATAATTCTAAATTAAATTTATTACTTTCTGGTAGGAAAACATAAATTTAAATTTAAATATTACATTACAAATAAAATATTATTTAATTTAAAAATATATGTTATTTTGATATTTTAATTTTATGTAGTACATTGCATGAGTATCTTTCGTGATAGAGAATCGGTGGGAAAGAGCCAACCTAATCACTTCCAAACTTTATCAACATTTGCATATGCGATATTGTATTTTAGTCCTACTTTTCATTGCTTATAAATAGGTCCAAAATTCCATACACCTGAATCCTTTTTCATTAAATTTTAAGCCAATCCAACCTGAATTATTAAGATGTCAAATGAATGGAGAAAGAATATATTGGTACTGTTGACGTAGGATGTAGGGGATCCCACCGAAAAAGAAAGAGAGTTCCAGGAGACGGCGGCGCGCAGGGGGATAAGCTTGTTAATGGAAGCTTAAGAAAGAGAGAAGGGGAGATAGAGTCTAGAACATTCAGAAGAACACACAGAGATTTAAGGTGGTTCAGGGAGGAAATCCTCTACGTCCACCGGGCGATCAATGAAGAGATTTCACTAAAAGAAGAAGACAGCCGTGAGAGCTAATACAATATTTGGGAAAGAGAGAGAGAGAGAGAGAAAGCTCTTCAGTTGGGGCTCTAAAACAATGAGAATGGGAGAACCAGGGAAGTTGCTTGCACTTTGGCTGCTCTTGTTGATTCTCCCCTCTTCCATCCTCTTGCTTGAAAACGATGGAGTGCATAGTTTTATCCTGATTTTCCAGAAGAAAGGAGGTTGACAAGCTCTGGGTTTGCGCCGCTTGTCGGCCGTCGGAGGAGCCGGAAGCCGCGAAAGGAGGATGATATCCTTTAATATTGGTACTTCTTCTGGGGATCCGTGATGGTTGGAGCATGCGGATCCTTGGTTTGTGGGTCTGGAAGAAAGTGCTTTGTACGGGGAACGGCGCGGTTGGGTCAAGTTGATTGTGACAGGCACTGCTTTGTAACCTCGTGCCCGACGTTACCAAGGATGATCTTGGCTCGTCGTGGACGAGGCTAAGTGAACCCTTGTGGCCGGGGTTAGACCCGGTCAAGAATCTGCAAGAATCAGAGGAGTTAGCAAATGAATGAAAGTAACTGGAGGCCAGCCAGGCGCCACGTGTACGACCGGGATGCAACGCAGGATCCACGTGTTAACATCAGCCCCCCGCATTGTCAGGACGCGAATATTGATATGGGTCCTAGAATGCAAACTGTCGCGATGGATGCGCTGCCCGAGGCCTGTTTAGGATAAGATGGGGGCGGCGTGCGTCGATTCGTATCCCCTCCCTTTGTCTCTTGAAAATTCCTGCAAGAGAATTTGTCAGAGAAATGACGGAGAAAATGAAGTGGACGACCCTAGCAAGCGTTTCGAAGAAGAGAGCTGGTATGTCTCTGGCTGATGTTCCTTCTCCTGAGAAGAGAAGACTTCTGGGATCCTCTGAAGGGTCGCCGAAATCGGCGATGGCGGAACCTGTCGAAGTGCCTTCATCGAAAGAAGTGAGAGCCGGGGCGGTAGGGCCGGAGGTGAATGCTCTGGCGGCCAGGGCTGTTGTTGCCCTGGCGCAGGCGCTGAAGTTAGTGCGGGAGTCGACGAGCACAGAGGTGGTGGTGATGTCTGACTCTCCGGTCAAGCCGCCTCTGAAGGCTAGAGAAATGAAAGAGGTGGTCTTGGTGAGCGAAACACCTGCTGGAGAGAGGCTGACGCCGGGGAAGATTCTGCTCAAAGATGAAGAGGTTGAGCGGCTCTTCCCTGGATTTGGGGCCCCTACTGGAGATGTGAAGAAGTCACCCCTGATGATTTGTGGTCCTGCTTCCCTTGGCACCTTAGTCCCCCCTCCTGAGAAGAAAAGGAAGCTTCTCCTCCCTTCTCTCCTTCCTGTGAGCCCTCGAAATGATGAGGAAAAGGAAGAGAAGGGGAGGGAAGAAGAGAGCAGCAAGATGGAGGGGGTGACTAAGGGGCAAAAAGAAGTGCCCTCCCGGATTGCTCCTGAAAGCGCCTTTGGCATTGAAGGGCCAGGAGGTAAGATGGAGGAAGCGATTAAGGAGAAGAGAAGGGCCCTCCCATCTACCTCCAGTGTTGTCCATGGCGTTGAAGGGCCGTGGAGTGTGCTGGGGAATACCTCCAAGGTTCTAGAGGCAGTGATGTCTCTGAAGGGCAAGGAGGAGGGGGAGGCTTGTCATCTTCAGAGGATAAAGGAGTTAGAGGGCGCTTTGTTGCAAGTCACAAAGTGCTCTCAAAATGATCACAGGGAGGAGCTAGGGAAGCTGTACAAACTGGAGGACAAGTTGGCTTCCCTAGCCCTGAATAATGCAGAATGGGCCAATAAGAGTGAGGTTGCGAGGGGAGAGTTCCACCGCAGCCTTTCGGATGCGAGCCGGGCTCATTCTGCTCATGTCAAAGACCTCCAAAAAAGAATAAAGGAGTTGGATGATGAGAGGGAGGCTTTGAAAGAGGAGAGGATTTGGCTAAGGAATGTGCTAGCCAAGGCCAAGGAGGTTTCATCGGAGGCGAGGGAGGCGGCCTCCGAAGCCCGTCGCCGGGAGGAGTTGCTAAAGTCTGAGGTTCACTCCTTGCGGGCCCTGGTAGAGAACAACTCTAGATGGCGGGGACGACGTATGGAGGATTTGGAAGAAGCGGTGAGGAGGGCGGTGAAGATCGTCAGTGCCTCGCCGGTGGGCCATCACGTGAAGAGTCAGGCCACCTTTGATGTTCTCCTGCAGACGTTGGTTGATGAAAATATCTTGGATCAGGAGAGCATCAGAAGTCCCGCGGTTCTTCCCTTCTGTGGTCCTAAGGGACCAGACAGGTTCTTCGACGTTGGGAGCCACTGCCTGGAGGAGATTCCTCCACCATCGTAGGAGTCCTGAAGAGGGCCAAACCACTCCTCTTGAGGCCAGATGGCTAGGCCGGAGGGCTCCTCCTGAAGGCCAGCAGCAAGATCAACCAGGGAGCCAGAAGTGACCTGCCTCCGCCCTCAGCTAGTTCCTCACCCTAATTATTAACACCTTATGTTTTGACGGAACGATCGTCGAGGTAGGATGAGATCTGGCAGTTCTCAGGGTGGTCTGCTGCCTGTGGTCAGTAGAGTAATAGATTGGTCTCAAAGAGGGAGTTTCCCCCAATTTTGAGATCAAAGCTATTACTCTCGGTGTCTAAGTTCTGAAGCCTTGTATTTTCTTTGTTTTTCCTGTACTCATGAGAAACATGTAAGAACAGAGAAAAAATGGAATTGCAACAAGTTTTATCATTAATGAAATTGTATTTTTCTCTCAAAAACTTGTCTTTGGATGAATTCTGTTTGTATTTTTTTTCCTTCGTGTTTGAAACAGATAGCACGAGATTAGAAAAGAGAACATGAATTCATGAGTGTGAAAGTATAAAATCAATGATAAATTCTAAGTAAAGAAGGGTAAAATTGTCATCCTCGTGCACGATTATAAATCGTCGGACGATAGTGATAAAAAATAACCGCCATTTCGAACTACCGTGCACGATAAGCTATCGTGGACAATATATGACGGGACGGGGAGAAACGACGCTTCGAGAACTGTGCGCCGCTTCGAGAACTGTGCGCCGCTTCGAGTTCTGAGTCTGTCAGAAAGTGCAGACGGTCTGATTGCGTTCGCGCGCTGATCGAAGAGATCAGACGGCCAGAAGATGAAAGGACACAGCTGCTTCCCATAAAAGGCTTCCACAAAGGACAACTGGCGTACCTGTCCATCTTCAAACCCTAAAGAGAGGAGAAGAGATTTCGCCCCGTCCTGTGCGAAATCAAGCCATGGGAGGAGGAGAGATTGAATGGGCTGAGCTGGCCAAACAATTCTACAAGGATACTAGTTACCAGGAGAGTCTCCTGATGGAGCACGAGGTGCTCAACACGACCAGGGGGTTTAGGGGAAACCCCAACCTGACGATTATTCCCCCTATAGCTGACTTCCGACCGAACAGCCCTCCTGAGGGGGCGGTATGTGTATATCGGGCACAGGTGGAGTACGACTTGATGCTGCCGCTGCAACCGGAGTTCAAGGAGATTCTGAACTCCTTTCAGCTTGTCCCAGCACAACTTTCCCCCAACGCCATTGCCTATGTGTATTACTTCCTGAAACTGCTACAGGCTCAGGGAATACCGTGGACTCTGACGTTGTTCAGGAGTCTGTTCAGTTGGATGGTGGTGCCAGGGTATGGAGGGTGTCTGGCCCTGCGGTCGAAGACGATGATGGCGATGTTCTCAGGAGTGAGTAGTTCTCATTCCGACTGGAGGGACTACTACTTCTTCGTCGGAGGGGATTTGGGGATCCCCTTGACGCCCGGGACGTCCCCCCCGAGCTCATGGGCGACGCCAAGTGGATGGCCGGGTCAGCCACCCTAAAAACCTTAGAGAAGCTGAAGGGACAGAGCTGGCCCTTGAAGGATTTCCTCAGGCATGTGAGGAATGACGTATCCCTGCATGCCAAGGCGTTGGGATACGCTGTTCTGAAGGAAGTCGTCCCACCTCCTGGTACGGTTCTGATGAAGAGGGCTAGGAGGAGGCAACCTCCCACCACCCAGCTTAGTAGAGAGATTACCGAGGTGGGGGAGGAAGAGGAGATAGGGGTTCCGGAGCCGATTTGTGGCGGAACCGCCGTTGATGTGGTATCCTCTCCTGAGGATACCTCGTACTACAGGAAGACTCTGGCTGAGCTGGGATATACAGGAAAGGGGAAGGATCTCATGCCAGCTGCCAAGCCCCCGACAATCCCTAAGGGGGTAAAGGGATTGTTATAAGGGACAAGGAGGAAGGGAGTAAGGCCGACAGAGGCCAAGAAAAGGAGAAAGTGGAGGGACCTTGTATGGAGTTGGTCCTAAGGGAGGTTTCCGGAGAGAAAAGAGGTTCCTCCGGAAGCCCAGGTTCAGAGCCTCCACTGAAGAAGGTGAAAAGCTTGGAGGAAGGTCTTGCTGCCGGCGGAGGACATGACTGGCAGCGGAGTGTAGAGCCCCCTTTTAGTGCCAACTTCGCCGGACTCTTCGGGGATGAGGGTACAAGGATGTCGGTGAGGACGAAAGGGGACAACAGTAGGTTGACTGTCGTCACCGTGCCAACCGGGAACAAGGTCTGTGCCTATCGAGGAGAGGTAGGTCTGGCCCTAGGAGGGGGTCTGGTATCAAAGGATTTGGAGGATAAGTTGGAGATGTCCTCCATGCTAGATCTCTATTCAGGTCTTGCCAATAGGGTGGCCACGGTAAGGGTCTTCTCCCGGGATTTCCTTTCCTTTTACTCCTATGACCTGACTTGTGCTTGTTGCAGGTCCTCTCTTGCTTGCCATTGGCTTTGAACAGGGCCATGAGGATCGAGGAGCAGGTACTGGAGCAAGGGCGTCAGCTTCATCAGAGGGATGAAGAGATTGAGGCCTTGAGGGTCCAGCTGGCAATGAAGTCTTCCCAGCTTGACGCCGCCCTGGAAGAACTTGCAGTGCGCCAGTTTGCCATGGGTGTGATGGAGGCTGACAATAAAGCCCTGCAGAAGAAGCTTGTCGAGGTCGCCGAACACCAAGAAGTCGTTGTTGCAGAGAGGTCTACGGCTACTGTGGAGGCCTACAAGACGAGTTTACCGTGCAGAAAACTAAAGTTAGAAGGGATCAAGCGATCATGGGAGGGATTGGCTTCCACTTTGATCCAAGGGGGTAAGGTCATTGCCGCCGAACTTGGAGAAGTGGATCCTTTTCCTTGCATGGCCGCTAATTCTACTTACAGGGAGGAGAGTTTTGACTTAACTGACAACCTCATCCATCATGTATTTAGTCTTTTGGATGAGATCAGTAGAGGGTAGCCCACTCCCCTTGTAAGATGAGTGAATTGTAATCTCAATTTTTGTAATCCTTGAAAATTAATGAAAAGTTTGATTTGCCTTTCATACCTGTTTTATTCTGATGTGTATGAAATACCTTTGCATGAAATTTGAGATATTCTGACTATAATTCTGAGCAAACCCCTTAATAAGATAAAAAGGAACTTTGAATCACGTAGAATACCCCGAGTTTGACTTCTGAGATTTTACAGACTCATATAGAGATGGTGTAATGACAGTAGGAGGGATCCCGCCCAAGAGGAGTTATCTGACCTGGTGCCGAAAGGATCTAAAACATCGTGTTCGATGTTTGCTCCTGAGGCAAGGGCTGACCTCGGGGATATCCGAATTTTGGTTAAAGAATACTCCTTTGCGCACCTGCACAGGAAAGAAGTAACAATAATAGAGGAGATCCTGCCTAGGAGGAGTTATCTGACCCAATGCCAAAAGGACTTGTTCGTCTGAAACATCGTGACAGATGTTTGTACTTTAGGCAAGGGCCGACTCCTTTGGAATGGCAGATCCTAGTGGAAAGCAAAGACACTCTGCTTAGGGGGGACCTGTATCACGAGTAGATAATAGGGACTGCCCTAAGGTTACGAGCAGGCCTTCAGACCTTCCGCTAGTTAGATGGGCTTATGGAAGGGTCCTAGATGTATGTAGGAACCCCGCCTTCCAGGCATAACTAGGTTCAGTGACCGCCGTATATGGAAGGTTAGTCATGATGACCCATCGTGTGCGAGGTCCGGAACCTCGGATACGATGGAAGAACTTTGAGCTTAGAAATCATACCTGAGCGATGTTAGGCTTGATATGAATGCCTTAATATTCAATTGGCACCAGATTCGTCGCCTTAAGAATTCCAGAATTTAAGACGATCTTTGGGCCGATGATAATGAATCCAGATATGCTTTTGAAAAAAACAAAAGAAGACCTAAATGTGTTTGATAAGGATTGCCTCTGTTTCATAATGACTTTCTGAGTGAATCTGTACAAATGAATGATGTATAAAGAGTATAATGACTAATTGCTGCCAAGAATTAGGCATAGAATTTCTTTAGATCATCCCCACTCCAGGTTCTTGGGAGCTGGATGCCTTCGGGAGTCATAAGATAGTATGCGTTCGGTCCAGCAACCTCACGCACGATATAAGGGCCTTCCCAGTTGGGCTCAAGCTTAGGAACCCCTAAATTGCTGCCAGCGAGAAGCCTTCGTTTAAGCACCAAGTCGCCCTGAAGGAAAGTCCTGGGGTTAACCTTGCGGTTAAAATATCTCTCGATCCGACATTTGTGTTCCAGACGCCTGAGTGCAACCAGTTCTCTCTTCTGCTCCAAGAGGTCTAGATCGATGCGTCGTGAATCATCGTTTTCGCTCACCGAGTTTTGCATATCCTCGAGTTTGAAGTTGGCTGCAGTTTCCACCCTGGGAAAGTAATGCTCTAGTTCAACTGGTATGACAACATCTGCCTCGAATGAAAGGGAGAAAGGAGACTCCTGGGTGATCTCGGAAGGAGCTGTATTATAAGCCCAGAGAGCGCCTGGTAACTCTTCTGGCCTGCGAGCTTTGGCGCCATCAAGGCGTTTCTTCAAGATATTCAAAATATTTTTATTAGCGGCCTCTGTCTGCCCGTTGGTGTGGGGATGCCAGACGGATGCATACTTAAAATTGATTTGGTGTTTACCGCAGAAGTCGTGGATCCGCTGATTAGCAAACAGGGTACCGTTGTCAGTAATGATCACCATTGGTACGCCGTATATGCAGACGATATTAGCCCATAGAAAATTCTCCACATTTTGAGCAGTAGGATGAGTAAGTGGCTTAGCCTCAATCCACTTTGTGAAGTAGTCGGCGGCCATTAGTATCCATTTGTAATTCTTCATGGCCGCAGGCATTGAGCCTAGGAAGTCCAGCCCCCAAATAGCGAAGGGCCAAGATGAATTGATGGGTTTGAGATAGCCTGCAGGCTGCCTATGTATGTTGGCGTAGTATTGGCATTGAGAACACTTCTCCACAAACATCTGAGCGTCATTGTGGATATTTGGCCAAAAGAATTCTTGGCGTAGGATTCACATAATCAGACTTCTGCCACAAGCGTGAGTTCCACACTCTGCTCGGTGGACAACTTCCATGACTTTTTTAGCTTCCTCAGGCCTTAAGCACTTGGTGAGGGGTTTGGCATAAAACCTTCTGTAGAGCTCCCCATCGATGAGGGTGTATTTGACGCAGTCAAATTTCAGCTTCCTCGCCTCTTGCCTGTTGTTCGGTTGGGTCCCATCTCTCAGATAATTGAGGATCCTGTCCATCCAGCAAGGTGGCCGCTCTTCAGAGGAAACTTCTGCGCATTGGAAACTAGGCCTTTCGAATGTCTGAGTCCGGCGGAGGTCGGGGAGCCCCTCCTTCGCGAGCCGATCAGTTACTTGGTTTTCTTCTCTGGGGATATGCGTTAGGGAGAAATTCTCGAATTGAGAGATAAGGACCGGGCCAGTTGCAGATACCTTTTCAGAACCTCGTTCTTTGTCTCGAATGCACGGTTCACCTGGTTGACGACTAATTGGGAATCGCTGAACACCTGTATGCACTTCACAGCCATGCTGAGTGCGAAGTTCAGCCCTGCGATGAGAGCTTCATTCTCTGCCTGATTGTTTGTTGCTTTGAATCGAAGTGACACGGCTTGATGCAGGGTCAATAGTTTACTAGTTAAACTATTACAATATCCATAAGATTATTATAGCTAAGATCTAGAACTGAGATGGATGAGTGTTGAGGCTAGAGTTGATCATATTGGAAATCATTGTGCTACAGAATGGGTGGGCATAATTCCTATGGATGATAAAGGAGAGACAGTAGGGTGCATTTGGCTATGGGAAAAAATGCCATGGCTAGGAATTTTTTTTTCTAGTTCTTATGAAAAGTTAATTTAATTTACATTGTACACAACTTTCGCTAAAATCATGAACTTTACATCCTATAACTTTTAACATAACATAACTTTATTTCCCATTATACATGCATATTTCCAATCCTATGGCATTCTTTTGCCAAACACACTTGTAAGGTGGTTTGGCTATATCTGTTGTTGTCTTATGGAGGATCCTCAATATAAGATCAGTGCAGCTAAATCTCAGCTGCTTAGATGGATGAGTGGTTATACTAGAGACCTCAGCTGCTTAGATGGATGAGTGGTTATACTTGAGACAACTATATTAAGGTAGTTTGGTTATCTTTATTATCAACCTATAGAGGCTTCTACACATAAGTCATTATGTCAGAGTGATAAGGGAAGAAATTGGGGTGTGTTTGTTTCATATGATTGCAATCACTTGTGCTCAAAGAGAATGTTGTTTTACATAGAGGTGAATGGAGGAGAAATCTAAGTAGCTGACCTCAAGGCTTTTTTAACTCATATGACTAAATGGATTTCAATTGTTAAGCTTTAGTCTGATAGGAAGTGTTTCTTCAGGTATCATGGCAACTGGTGCTATTAATGTTGTTCGAGGGACAAGGTCATCTAATGATGAACTAATGCAAATTTATAACCATTCTGAGAGGTATGTACTTTCTGTACAGTCCTTGGAACTCTTTCCAGTTATTGCATTACAAACTTGTTTAATTTCTCACTTTGTCATGCTCATGTTACTCTAAACAACTTGGACTTTCTTGGTGCCATTTCTTGACCATGTTCAAGCTTTTCTTTGTTATTGTTGGCTGCTTTTGAGTGTTGTAAAATGAGAATTCAAGATGAATGTGTGGTAGGGTTAGAAAGAGTAAAGACGTGATAATGTTAGGAAGAGTGTGGAGTAATATTATTAAAAATAGAATTGTTGAAAATAGAATGTGTTCTAGCATTTGCAATGGAGACTAAAAAATGTACTATTAAGTCTATGAGGTTATGTTTTTGTGTAGGCTAAATTAACTTTAGTCAGCTGTTGGTTAAAATGGTTTTTAGATTTAATTAATAACATAGCATTGAGGATCTATTGGTGAAAAAGGTTTATAGTCTGATGCACATTATTTGAGCACTATATTGATTACCATGCCACTTTGTCTTCCAAAATTTGGACATTATTCCAAACTTCTTTTTTGTTTTTTTATTGTCCGCCTTGTTCTAATCATAGGATCCTTTTTTGATTGGAGCAGCATTGCACTTGTTGTCGACAATCCAGATTTTTTCAATAAGCTTGCAGAATCTTTTATGCTAGTGGAAAATTCAAGATTTTTGGTCTTACTTTGGGGTGCAAAGTCAGACCTCAATACCGAAGCTGCAAAGGACATTCCAATATATGATTACATGGAGATAATGCGGATCGGTCATGAAAGTCGCCTTTCCTTGCTCACTTCTTGCAAAAAAGGTATTTTGTCATCATACTTGTCACAATACTATACGTGTACATACATATGTTTATGTATATACCTAACATGTTTGTATACATATATGTATATGGATGTATGTAAGCACATATAGATATATAGCATTAAGAGCTTGTGATACTGATTAATTGTCCAATGACTGGTCGGCTTTAAATTGGCTATATATTACGCAGTTTCATTTTTCTATTCCTCTAAAACACCTCATTGTTATTGCTTTATTTTTATACTTTCGATGCATAATTCAAAAGTTATTAGAATTGCATTGTTAGTGTTCAGTGTTCAGTTTCTCATCACGATGCCAGAGGATTACTTGGTTTTAGACAGACTTGTTGTGGCTGCATGCGATTTTCTTGATGGTACTATTTCCTGCATTGGAAAATCTAAGTGAGGAAAAAATGGTATAAAGGTGAGGTCACCTGCATTCTATGGCATGTAGCTTCATGGCCTGTATAGAGTTAGACGGAGAGTAGTCACGTAGATGGTGATAGTTGGAACTTGTACTGAATAATTGTTATTTCCTTCAACTTAAGATTCAACTTCTCGGGGCAATGATATGTCAACTTTGGCTGCAGTTTTTGATGAAGAGGACAGGAAAGTTGTACGTTTTTATTTTTAAATATGAATGAGGTGTAATATGGTCTTGTCTTGTGTTATTACAAGGGTATTTGGCTATTAATTAGAATACTGTTGTAGCTATAGATTTGTTGTTGAAATTTGACCACTTCCCTATCTCATTGTCAAGCATGTATAGCCATAGGGTTGAAGAAGATCATGGCTCTCCTAAGTATCTTTGCATGCGTTTCTCATAAGCACCAATATGGGGAGACCTTTTTTTTGTTTGAGCCTACACCCAGTTATCTTTCTTCATAACACACTGTACCAGGCGTGCTGTCCCATGTTTGTATTGCGGTGCTTCCAGAAATCAGGTCTGTGGTTTATATCTTGACTGTCATAAAACAGATGAATGATGTCCATTTTGTAATGAAGACTTCCATTTATTGCTTCCCTTTCAATACCTGTTGGCAAGCAAATTGTAATGCACAAAGGAATAAATTGGATATGTGAGCTGGGCTATGTGCACCGCATGGCAATCATTGAATATCCTGTGAGGAAATGTTTGTAGGGCGTAGCAGGGTACGAGGAAAGGTCGAGAAAGTGATTTTTATAATTAATTGCAAAGGATCAGAATAGTCCCTATTCGTTATGATTCGTTTTAACATTACTTGCATATTTTGTGGTAGCTGTCTATCGTAGCACCTTTATTTTGTGGCTGTTAGAATGTGTCATAAGGTAATGTATAATTGAGGCTTAACTCTATTTTTTTTCTTTTGCCTGCATTCCTGTTTCTCTTTCTCTATACCTACTCTTGCTGAAGTTCTAATGTTCATTTGAACCCTAACTTCATGGTGTGAGGACCTTTAGCATTGATGGCTTAGTTTAGATCACTTCATGGTGGCCTTGATGGATTGATGTAAATTTTACTTTCAGTTATTATTTTTTCTGCATTGAGACTGTTTGAATTTAAGTGAGCAAAGGTTCTCACATCTTGGATGGATGTGAGTAAAGAGGTCACTTTAAGATATTAGAATAAGATTAGACTTGAAATATAGGTATCTTGACAGACAAATTAATAGAGTTAGTTGATTTATAGTTTATAGGAGGATTAATATTTTGTGCCTTTAAAAAATGAAATGGGTCGGAGAAAAAGTCAAAGAAATTAATAGCTTAGGCTTCAAACTTTGGTATTCTAGTAAGAATAGGTCTAGAAATAAAGTGAATATAATTCTCGACAAGAGTGAAGGATCATGTAGTGGAAGTCAAGAGGAGTGAAGATAAAATTATAGCTTTAAAAATTATTATCAATAGGATGGTTATTAATATTGTAAGCGTATATGCCCCCAAGTAGGTTTGAATGTGAGCGTAAAAGAAAAGTTTTTAAATGATTTAGAAGAGTTGGTACAAATGATATCTTAGGAAGAGAAAATATTTATCAGAGGAGATTTAAATGGATATATTAAAAGTGTGGCTAAGGAATTTAATAGTATTCATGGTATGATTTTAGAAGGACTAATGCAGATAGTAAAATTATTTGAGTTTTTTCTAATTTATGATATTTTGATTGTTAATATTTTATTTAAGAAAAGAGATGCGCATCTTATCACTTATAAAAATGGATTTTCAAGAACGTGGATTGGTTATTTCCTTATAAAAATAGATTGCTTAGACTGTAAAGATTGTAATGTCCTTCAAGTGAATGCGTGATTACTCAATATCGATTGATAAGTTGGAGAAAGTATAATAAATCGAAATAATACTCTCGAACTCGATAATGAAATCTAAAGAATGTGAATATAAATACATTTTAAAAGAGGATTTTAAAATTTGGGCAGTGAGACATTGAAGGAGAACCTGATCTTATATGGTTGAGGGTTGCTAACTGCATCCGAAAGTGTAACGTCCGGGTATCCCTGTTCTCTATATTTTAATTTTAGAGTGAATGTGATTGTTTGGACACTACCTGAGAGGTATGAGTTAGGCATAATATCGTGAACGATGTTATGTGAGTTAGGCATAATGTCGTGAACGATGAACGTAAAATCTCGTGCACGATGTTATGTAGTGTAGATTTTTGGTCACGTGTATAGCTAAACCTGAAGTCAGGTGTTGGGATAGTATGTTGTTGGTGGGCAAGTCCTAAAGAGTTGGTGTGAGCCAGCTCTTAATCATGTCGAGTGTCGAGTTGCATGAAAACATGCAAGCAAATATCACAGCTCTTAGTGCCAAGTATTGAGTTGCATGAAAACATGTAAGAGAATATTATATATATATTTTCTTATTTTGTCTTTCTCTCTTTCATTAACTCTTCTGTGATTCTGGTTCCCTGAAAACTGGAGAAGTAGCCCCAGTGGACAGGACGAACTTGAAGTAGGGGAGATTTCAAGCTAATATTCATTTATTTTTTTGAAAATGGCAGACGTAAGGTAGGCAAATCTTATGCATATTAATATAAAAGAGGAGCTATGAATTTTTTATTTTGTACGAAAAGGTATGCATTTTTTTTCTTTAAAGAAGCGTGCATGAAATTCCTGATTTATAATTGAATATTTATGTGAAGAAATTCTGTGATTGCTCTGTTATCTGAGTAAGATAACGTTGTGGAGAGTAACTTAAAAGCCAAGTCTAGAGGACTTGTGTTAAAGAAATGAACTGTGAAAAAAAAGGGAGAAAAAGTAGTTTCTGATTTCTCGTAGTATAGATGTCTACCCAAATTAGAAAGTTGCAAAGATGATGTTGTAAGTTCAGCTACCGCTGAGGGTAGTATTGACAAAGATGATGCTGTAAGCCCAGTCTACCGCTGAGGGGAGTATTGGCAAAAAGATGATAGTATAAGTCCAGCCTACCGCTGAGGGTAGTATTGGCAAAAATGATGCTGTAAGCCCAGCCTACCGCTGAGGGTAGTATTGGCAAAAATGATGACGTAAGACCAGTTTATCGCTGAGGGTAGTATTGACAGTAACATGAAATATGTGGTACTATGGGTGGTCGTTGAGGACCAATCCAGTGAGTTTGGGCAGAGAGGCAATACGCCTAGAAATCAGAACCGGTTGAGCAATCGTCGTCCTCGATGTTTGGCGGGACCGATATGCTTGAGTGGTACTATCGCGAAAACATGAATGTTGTAAATATGCCGATGTTATGGGTAAAACTGATAACATGAAGTTATGGAGAAACGATGTTTGACTACTTGTGGTTTGACAGTCTGATGTTTGGCAGCTGAAGATTGTCGGAGCACATATCGTAGCCGAGCTTTGTCTACAGTGTTTGTGCAAACATCGTGTCCGTGGTTTCATATTTTTATAACATTATAAACGATATTATGGAATTTACTTGCGTGGTACAATGAACTCTGTTAAGGGGTGTTGATATGAATTCTGCACTTTCACACGATGTTAAGGTAATCAATGTTAGAGTGATTTCCTAACATTGTGATCGAAGGTTGATATCGAATTTGTTGAGCTAATCTACTGATATTGTGTTCTAATGGAATGTTTATTTTTTTTAGTGGTATGAGCTTTGTCTGCTTAGTACTTTGAGACTGAAGCCTTTTTGGCAGGTACTCTTCCACATGATCAAACATGGAACAAGGACAAGGGGATTGGCGAGGCTTGAGCTGCCACCTATTTCGTGTTTTTTTTTTAAATTGTAATAAACATTGTGCGATATTTGATGTGAGCAGATAATGTGATCTGTAATAGATGTTTTATTATATGCTCAATTTTAATATCGTCGAACCCAATGTTTCCTTTGCCAAGAATTTTTGGTCACACCTACCATCGAGTGTAAGATGGTGAAGGTGGCGGGCAGAGAGAATATTTAATGGTGAAGCAAATCTGGGGTAGAGAAGGGTGGGTTACACACACAAGAGTCTCTGGCCATGTTTGTTTTTGTATTTGACAATATTTTTGCGCAAGATTGTCGGCTGGGAACCAGTTTGGGAGTAGCAACTCTGGTGAATAAAGGCAGGCCACACCTCAGAATCAGCCTGAAGATGCGGGTAGCTCTGGTGGACGGGGACAGATTCCTTTTCAAGGCCAGCTATTGGATGCGAACGAGCGGGTGATTCGAGCACTCAATGCTCTCACAGACCGTGTTGGCTGGTTGTATAATATGCAGGTTCTTGCAATGACAGTGCCACCGCCACAGAGAACCCAGGAGCCAAAAAAGCCACGTATTGATCGGGTTATTGAGCTCTTCCTAAAGATACGTCCTCCGCGTTTCGAGGGTATCTTAGACCCCACCATTGCGGAGCATTGGATCAGTAAGGTGGAGAAGATTTTTGAAAGCATTCACTGCTCGGAAAATAGAAAGGCCTCCTTGGCTTCTTCAATTCTGGATGCCGCAGCCGATGATTGGTGGAAGAGCAATTGAGGCCATCTCTTGGGAAGAATTTTTGCAAGCTTTTCGGAGCAAGTATGCCCCTCCTTCTGCCAGGGACAAGATGGTTAGTGAGTTGCTCAGGTTGGTGCAGAGGAATATGTCGGTGTTGGAGTATGAAGCTAAGTTCGTCGCCTTAGCTAAATATGCTCCACAATTTGTTAACTCTGAGGCAAATAGGTGTAGGCTGTTCCTTCAGGGACTTCGTGATTCTATTCGTGCGACCGTAGTACCTCTGCAACATACGGTGTACGAAGCTTTGGTTGAAGCTACGGTAGTAACTGAGCAAGACCAGCAGGCAACCAAGGCTCGAAGGGAGGCTGCTGGGAAGCGTAAGGGTATGGCTTCCGGAGCTGCTTCAGGGCCAGCGACAAAGAAATTCAATTATAGTAAGAAGAGGAACAACTCTAGTGACAGCAGTTTTGAACGACCCCAATGCTAGCTTTGTGGCAAGAGGCTTGGGGGAAGATGTTTCTCTGAAGGAAGGACGTGCTTCATATGGGGGAAGTTGGTCACATAGCCAGGAATTGCCCCAAAAGAAATGCGAGTGGAGGTGAAGTTTCGGCGCCAATTTCGGTGGCATCAGTCTCTGACAAAGGTCGTGGACGAGGAGTACCTACCTCTGCTGGACGTGGACGAGGTTCCGGAGTTCAAACTGGAGAACGAAGCGCACAACCACAGATTTATGCTTTGAATCAATAGGAGGCTCAGGAGTCCCCAGGTGTTATCACAGGTACTATTCAAATATATGATTTACCAGTTGTTGCTCTCTTTGATTCTGGAGCATCACATTCCTTTATTTCTGAGAGTGTGGTTGAAAAGTTATCCTTGGTGATGTATCCACTCTATGAAATGTTGAATATTATCTTACCAACTTGTACAACTAACGGGGTAGAAATGTATGTGAAAGTACCCATTAGAATCAAAGATCGTAACATCGATTTCGAATTGATAGTGGTACCAATCATCGAGTTCGATGTTATCTTGGGAATGAACTGGTTATTTGCTAATCAAGCTGTAATTGATTGCGGGGAAAAGAAAGTTAAAATTTGCATCCCTGGAACGCCAGATCTAATTTATTATGGGCACAGAAAGAAAGTCCCGTTGGTGAGCGCTGCGCAAGCACGTTGTATGGTTAGGAAGGGGTGTTGGGCTTACCTTGTCATGGCGCTGAATGCTAAAACTAATGAAGTTGAATTAAAGGATGTACCTGTGGTGTGTAATTACCCCGATGTCTTTCCAGAAGAATTGCCAAGCTTACCCCCTAATAAAGATGTAGAGTTTGTGATTGATCTTGTACCAGGAACAGAGCTTATATCTAAAGCCCCATATCGAATGGCAATTTTGGAACTGCAGGAGTTGAAGACTCAATTGAATGATCTGCTTGAAAAGGGGTATATCTGTCCTAGTGTATCACCGTAGGGGGCACTTGTACTATTTGTGAAGAAGAAAGATGGGATCCTGAGGATGTGCATTGACTATAGAGATCTTAATAGAGTAACTATTAAGAATAAATACCCTCTACCTCGGATTGATGATCTATTTGATCAATTGCAAGGCGCTACCATATTTTCAAAGATCGATCTGCAATCTGGGTATTACCAGTTAAAGGTGAGGCAGGATGATATTTTTAAAACGGCTTTCAGAACCAGGTATGGTCACTACGAGTACCTAGTAATGCCATTTGGGTTAACTAATGCCCCAGCTGTGTTTATGGTTCTCATGAATCGAGTATTTCAGCCATTTCTTGATCGATTTGTTATAGTATTCATTGATGATATATTGATATACTCGAAAAATCAAGAACATGCTAGGCATTTGCAACTGGTTTTGCAAGAACTACGAGAACATCAACTGTACGCTAAATTTTCAAAGTGTGACTTTTGGTTGTCAAGTGTTATTTTTCTGGAGCATGTTATCAGTGGTGCAGGTGTGTCCGTTGATCCTCAGAAAATATCTGCTGTAAAGAACTAGCCTAGACCAATAGCGTGTCCGACGTTAGAAGTTTTCTGGGACTAGCTGGCTACTACCGTAAATTTGTAAAAGGCTTCTCTCAGATAGTTTTATCACTAACTAGGCTTACGCAGAAAGTGGTGAAATTTGAGTGGAATGCTAACTGTGAAGCCAGTTTTCAGAAGTTAAAAGACTGTTTAGTCTCTGCTCCGATGTTGGCATTACTTGAAGGGAATGAAGGCTTTCAAGTTTACAGTGACGCTTCATTCCAAGGACTTGGGTGTGTTCTTATGCAGCGTGGTCATGTGATAGCTTATGCTTCGCGTCAATTGCGACTACACGAAAAGAACTATCCAATTCATGATTTGGAGTTGGCAGTAATTGTTTTTGCCTTAAAAAAATGGCAACATTATCTATATGGGGTTAAGTGTGAAGTATTCAATGACCACCAAAGCTTAAGGTATATCTTCACATAGAAGGAATTAAATCTGAGATAACGACGTTGGCTGGAGTTGATAAAAGATTATGACTTGGAGATTATGTATCATCCTGGGCGCGCAAACATCGTGGCCGATGCTTTGAGCAGGAGAGCTAACCTGAACATGATGACTCTGAATTATGCTGACCAACAACTTACCTTCGAACTAGAAAAATTGATTTAAGCATGTGTGGTCCAAAAGAATTCGCTTCTATTGTCTCAAATGGTGGTGAGACCAGATTGGTTGCAACAAGTTAAAACAGGGTAAGGAAAGGATGTTCAACTACAGAACATCACCGAAAAGTTAAGTTCAAGCTATCTTGCGGATTTTAAGCTGGATGAGGATGGATTATTACGGTTTAGTAATAGCCTTTATGTCCCAGATGTTGAGGGGTTAAGGCAACTGTTATTGCAAGAAGCTCATAGTTCCCGTTATACTATTCATTCAGGCGTAAACAAGATGTATTTTGATCTTAAAAAGAGGTTCTAGTGGCCTGAAATGAAGAAAGATATTTATAAAACTTTAAATCGCGCTCGACATGTCAGCAGGTAAAAAGCGAGCATCAGCGACCTTGTGGATCACTTTAGCCGTTACTTGTTCCAATGTGGAAGTGGGAAGAGGTAATCATGGCTTTTGTTATTGGACTGTCAAGATCGCAGCGAAGAAATGATGCTATTTGGGTAATCGTGGATAGATTAACCAAAACAGCACATTCTTACCTGTGAGAAAAACAGATTCTGCTAATAAGCTTGCCAAAGTGTACATGAATGAGATTGTGAGACTTCATGGTGTACCAACCTCTATCATCTTAGATCGGGATTCGAAGTTCACTTCTCATTTTTGGAGGAAGTTACACCATGCTTTTGGTACAAAGCTGAAATTCAGTATAACTTTTTATCCCCAGTCAGATGGTCAGACGGAGAGGACTATTCGAACAATGGAAGACTTGTTGAGATTGTCTATTCTGGATTTCGGCGGTGGTTGGGAAGCTCATTTTCCACTTGTAGAATTTGCTTATAATAATAGTTTTCAGGCCAGCATCGGCATGACGCCATGTGAAGCTCTATATTGAAGAAAATGTCAATCATCACTATGCTGGTATGAAAAAGGGTATCAAACGATATTAGGCCCTCAACTGGTGGAGGAAACAACAGAGAAAATAAAGTTGATTCATGAAAGGCTGCAGACAGCTCAAAGTCGACAGAAAAGCTATTATGATGTTCGACACAGGGATGTGGAATTCAGAGAGGGAGATATGGTTTTCCTTAAAGTAAGTCCAATGAAAGGTATTGTTAGATTCGGTAGAGCAGGTAAACTTATACCTCGATATATCGGTCCCTTCCTGGTAGCTGTAGCGTATCGAATCGCATTACCTTCTTATTTGGAAGGAATCCATGATGTTTTCCATGTTTCTTCTCTTCGAAAGTATATATCTGACCCCTCCCATATTATCAAGTATGAGCCAAAAGAAATTAGTGTCGCACAGAATTTGAGCTACAAAGAGAAGCCAGTCCGAATTTTAGCCAAAGATGTTAAGCGCCTCAGGAATAAGATGATCCCAATGGTTAAAGTATTGTGGAACAATCAGACTGAGTGGGAGGCAACTTGGAAACCTGAGGAACAAATGAAGAAGTCTTTTCCGGAGCTTGTAGCAAATTTTGGGGACGAAATTCTTGTAAGAGGGAAGGAATTGTAACGTCTAGGTATCCCTGTTCTTTATATTTTGGTTCTAGTGTGAATGTGATTGTTTGGATACTACCTGGGAGGTATGAGTTAGGCATAACGTCGTAAACGATGAACGTAAAACCTCGTGCACGATGTTATGTAGTGTGGATTCTTGGTGCCACGTGTATAGTTAAACCTGAAGTCAGGTGTTGGGATAGTATGCTGTTGGTGGGCAAGTCCTAAAGAGTTGGTGTGAGCCAGCTCTTAGTCATGTCGAGTGTTGAGTTTCATGAAAACATGCAAGCGAATATCATAGCTCTTAGTGCCAAATATTGAGTTGCATGAAAACATGTAAGAGAATATTATATATATATTTTCTTATTCTGTCTTTCTCTCTTTCATTAACTCTTCTGTGATTCTGGTTCCCTGAAAACTGGAGAAGTAGCCCCAACGGATAGGACGAACTTGAAGTAAGGGAGATTTCAAGCTAATATTCATTTATTTTTTTGGAAATGACAGAGCAAGGTAGGCAAATCTTATGCATATTAATATAAAAGAGATAGAGCTATGAATTTTTTACTTTGTACGAAAAGATATGTATGTTTTTCTTTAAAGAAGTGTGCATGAAATTTCTGATTTATAACTGAATATTTATGTGAATAAATTCTGTGATTGCTCTGTTATCTAAGTAAGATAATGTTGCGGAGAGTAACATAAAAGCCAAGTCTAGAGGACTTGTGTTAAAGAAATGAACTGTGGAAAAAAAGGGGAGAAAGGGTGATTTCTGATTTCTCGTAGTATAGATGTCTGCCAAACTGGAAAGTTGTAAAGATGATGCTGTAAGTCCAGTCTACCGCTGAGGATAGTATTGGCGAAGATGATGCTGTAAGTTTTATTATATGCTCAATTTTGATATCGTCGAACCCGATATTTTTTTTTGCTAAGAATTTTTTGTCACACCCCCACTACCATCGAGTGTAAGATGATTAACGTGGCGGGTTGTGACAAAAGATTGTAAAAGATGTGCTGGAAAAATCTAAAAGAAAAGTTTCAGATAATAAAGATGCTTAGTAGTGCAAATAATATGAAAAAAAAATTAAATAAAAAAATTTGTTATAAAGAGAGGTACAAATATAAGAGTAAAGAAAATTTAAAAAGTATAAAATTACTCGAAAAGAATTCAGGAAAATAGTTTCTAATGCAAAGAATGCGGTTTTTGAGGATCTATATAGGAAGTTGGATACTAAAGAAGGAGAAAGATGTATACAAGGTTGTTAAGGTAAGAGATAAGAAAATTGAAGATTTTACTGAAGTAAAATGCATTAAAGATAATGATTAAAAAGTAATTTTTAAAAAAGCACTCTACATAGATAAATAAATTACTTTAAAAAGCTTTTTAATGACTATTGTAATAATATGATTGATTTTATTTAATTTAGCATAAAAAAAACATAGAAATTGCTCATATCCGGCGTATTAGTAAAGCAAAGTTTGAGATATTTTGAAAAAGATAAAATATAGAAAAACAGTAAGATTGAATGAAATTTAAATAATGTTTGGAAATATATAGAAGATGAAAGAGTTTTTTGGCTCACTAGATTGATTAATATGATTTTGAAGACCAAAATAATGCCAAATTAATAAAAAAAAAGAATATATTGGTACTTATTTTTAAGAATAAAAATAATGTATAGGATTGTGCTAATTATAGAGAAATTAAATTAATGAATAATACTTTAAAACTTTGAAAGAAAATTATTGAGTATAAATTATATCTTAATACTATGGTGTTACAGAATTAATTTGGTTTTTATCCAGATAGATTAGAATGGAAGCTATTTAAGTATTTATTTGTTGGGAGATTTAATGGAGGTGTTTAGGGAGAGTAAAAAGTTTGTATTTGGTTTTTATTTATTTACAAAACACTTATGATAAAATCCTAAGAGAAGTGCTCCGAAAAGTTTTAGAAAAGAAGGATTTGCATCACTTATATTCAAGTTATTCAGAACATGTATAAAAAGGTTAATTTGTTCGGACATGAGAGAGTTTAACTAAGAATATTCTTATTTCAGTTGGTTTACGCTAAGGTTAAGCAGTAAGTGGATATCGTTTTGTATTGATTATGAAAGTTTTGACTGGACATATTTAAGAAAAAATGTCTTTTAATATATCTTTTGTAAATAATATTCCTTTGGATTACAACAAGGCTCATCTTTAAGTTCACACTTCTCTACATTGGTTATTGAGGTCCTAATTAGTTTATGTTTTTCGCAGAAGATATTCTTTTAATTGATAATACTAGAGATGTGGTGAAGATGAAGCTCTAGTTATAAAGAAATATATTACAATTTAAAGATTTTTATTTTAGTAGATCAAAAATTGAATATATAAAGTATAAATTTAGTTAAAGTAGAATAACTTGTATTGGAAAGATGACAATTGATGATCAAGTTATTAAGAAAAGCAAGCTGTTTAGATATCCTAGATCAATCATATAAAATAATAGCGTAGTAGATGGTAATGTTATTAGCAGGATCCAAGTAGGATGGATAAAGTGAAGGAATGCATCTAGTGTATTGTGTAATGAAAAATTTTCACTCAAATTTAAAAGTAAATTTTATAAAATAGTTGTAAGATTAGTGATGTTTTTTTGATGTGCTGAATGTTGGCTTACAAAGTAGAAACACACAAATAAGATAAGTGTCGTTGAAATAATAATGCCAAGATGGATGATTGGGTATACGCGAATGGATAATATGAGAAATGAGAATATCTGCGAGAAGGTTAGAGTAGCCTCAATTGTGGATATGCTCAGAAAGAGTCGGCTTAAATGTTTGAACATATAAATCGTAAGTCGATAGGAGCTCCAATAAGGATGGTTGGATTATTGGATCTTGCTCATGTTTAAAGAGGAAGAAGAAGGTTAAAAAAGTAAGAAACTATAAGGAATGACATTATATATTTGGGGCTAAATAAAGAATTTGTTATTTAATATGGCGCAATGAATACAAAGATTCATGTAGTCAACCCCACCTAGTGGGCTTGGTGGTTTTTGTTATTGTTGAGACTATTTGAGTTATTATTCAAGGCAGTTTGAGTTGGTATAGTCGAGATTGTATTTATTTCAGAGTGCCTAGTCCTATGCTGTTGGTTTGGTTTGGTTTTAGTGTAGTATTAGCCCCTTCTATTTATAGCATATGTAAATGTACTTTTATTTAGACCATGGATGATAAAAGTATATTCAGTGAATGAAAGGACCCAGGCTTGTATGAGAATCCTAAACTATAGTCCTCCTCCTGCCCTCCATCTGTGTTGACTCGTCAAATTGTCTTGCCATCCTATACATCCTCACGCCACTTGCTGTTAACGTCTCCTGTTGGCATCGGATCTCCCATGCCATCCTATACATCCTTCAAGTGTCAGTCTCAACCGTCTCCAGATTGCCCACCCCCTAACACCCTTTGCTCATTGGCATCGGATCTCCCATGCCATCCTATACATCCTCACGCCACTTGCTGTTAACGTCTCCTGTTGAGCTAGGAGTAAGCTCGTTGAGCAAGGTTATCTTCTGTAGTGAAGTTAGGAGGTAACCGTTAAGGCACTAACCATTCAGTCCTATTCACGTGACGAATATGGCTTCTTATGAAGGGCTTGGTGCTATGCCATCAGATCGTTTGAGCTACAAAATTTCTTAATGCTAATGTTATCCACAGGGGTCTCCAGGCCAGAAGATTCACTCCATCGCTGATCTCTTGTTCTTCCTCTTAAATTCCTCATTCTACAGTTAAGGTGAAGGTCTCATACTGTATTTAACTATCAATGGTAAATTGGTTCCAACTGAAATTTTTAGGTCATTTGGATTGTGTTCTTCAGTTTGATTGAGAGATGTGAGATTTAGTTGAGATTAATTGTTGCTAGAATTTAAACACGAGAACTCCAAATGTATTTGGTATTCTCTGGATCTGATTTAATTGAATTGGATTAATCACCCTAATTTATGTCAGTAAATTCTTATCTACTATATATGGGATTCTACTTTGAATATTAAGTAGGTTTAATCAGGAGAATTTTAATATCTCAATCATCACATAATTGATCTTTGTGATTAATTGTGCTTATTTGTGGCAAATTTCCACTGACAATTCTTAGATCTGACCCCAAAAAGTATAGATAAGGCTGTCCATTATGCTCCGCTGCTTATATATACCCTGTTTCATTTAAGTAACTATTGCTACTCATTATACTGTGTCTATGTGACATGTTGCATATTTTAAGCACTGGCTAGCTTGGAGGCACGGTGACTGTGTTGATGTTTTTCTCGCTGTTTTATTAATAAAATTCCAGTTTTGTAATTGCTTTTCCTTGTGATCTTACAGGTTTTACCCGTTTTTCTCCTAAAATATCTTTTATTTATTAACAAATTATACATGCCTTTTTATTATTTTTAATATCAGCTGATTCTCTGAAGGTGGTTTTTGTACTCTTGAAACCATTGAGCCTGATGACATTGCGACGCTTATGTACACAAGTGGAACAAGTGGTATTCCAAAAGGTGTTATGCTTACTCATCGAAACCTATTGCACCAGGTAACACAGTGTCAACAATCGTTCATGTGAAATATCTCTGGGTCAAGTATTCACTTGCCAAACTGCTACTTTTTGCTTTGAACCATATATTGTTCAGTTCCAGACTATTCATTATTGTGGAATGTGGACATAGCAGGCATATTCTTAGTTAAAAAACATTACTTGATGAACTTTTTTAGGTTTATTCTTGTTAACAATTAATGATGCTGGGATCAATTAAAGTTGGAAATTACGCATACACACATTTCAATCTATGCAGGTTGGTGTTGATTTAGTTTCCTTGTTGTTTCTTTCACTCCATGGTTTTATTGTTTCTTGCATATTGTATTATAAGCTTCTTATCATCATCAACATCAATAGTGTTTTCAAACTATTTGATATTGGCTTTATGAAATGTTTTTGCCAAATACTCATCTAACCATGTGCTGATATTTTTAGCTTATCCAAATGTTTCGTATAATCTCTGGTCAAATAACTATTGGCTAACCCATTTTTATTTATTTTCTTATCATAAAAAATGCTTTTATGATTCTATCCTTCTTTTTCCACTCTATTGTATAAGCCAATACCATATAAGACTATTTTTCCATAATTTTGTCTTGAATAGATTATGTTCCTGCATTCTCTAAAAAATAATCATTATTTACTTTATCTTTCCTAATTTTTTCTTGCATTTGAATATTTTCAGTTTGCCAGTATTTTTTTTTTTGACATATCTAGATTTGTATACAACAACCAAGCCTTTATCCCATTAGGTGGTGTTGACTACATGAATCTTTTGTTTTCGTTACATGCTATTAGTTAATAAATCTTTATTTAGCTTCAATTGTATAATATTATTTTTGGTCTCTCTGTTTCTCTTTTTACATAGTCCAACAACTTAACTTTTCTTATTAGGGCTTTGATCGTCCTACGATTTATAAGTCCAAACGATTAAGATGACTCTCTGAGTTTATTTTCAATTGATGCTACTCTAACTTTTTTATGGATATATTTATTTCTTATTCTATTCTTTTGTATATTTCTACTTATTGGTGGGGACACCATGATCGACCGTCGATTCATTCCTGGCAGAGTTTATCGTCGACGAGATATTGTCCCGAACTTTGGAGTCATCTAATGCCGCCGTGGAAGAAGGACAATCTAGAAGTTCACTGGACTTCGTAATATCCAGGAATGGCTACCCCTTTTTTCGTGGTTGTAGAACTGTCTCCACAACATCCGTTTAGAGAATTTTCCCTTGTTTGGGAGTTACACGCAGGTTGGGTTGCGCCGGTCACTTTGGCCGAAATAAGACGATTTGAGGCTGTAAGAAGCCCAATTTTTATTAGGCCAAAGCCTCAAGAGAGATGTCGCGCGTATTACGTTGGTCAGTGTTCGAACTTGCGCTGTGGCCAAACAGGCAAAACAGAACACTGGACATTTATACGCTCTGCCCGTACCTGAACGTCCTTGGCAAAGATCTTAAGCATTAGATTTTGTTTTAGGGTTTACCTAAGGACTGCTGATAAGCAACGATTCCATCTGTGTCGTGTGTTGATTCGATTTTCTAAGATTGACACATTTTCTCCCTTGTTCAAAAACGTCAGACGCTTTTCTAGGATCGCTCGCATATTTCTAGATGAGTAGTTAGGATGCATGGGTTTTGCCAAAGTCAATTGGTGTCTGATCGAGACACTAAATTTTACCGTTATTTTTGGAAAGACTTCTGTGCAATGCTATCGGTACGAAAATCTAAATTCTCCACGACCTTTTCATCCCTCAAACAAATGGACAAATACAGAAAGTTAGTTTAATAGAAGTTAAGGGAAGCCTACTTCGTTGTTAGTTGGGAGAAAATGGAAGAAATATTGGACCTTAATCTTACCTCGTGCTGAGTTGTGCATACAATAATTCTGTCAATAGGTCTGTAAGCATGAGTCATTTTGAAATTGTGCATGGTTATAAGCCTAGAGATCTCATTCCATTATCTATGCTGCTAGGATGTCTGAGTCTGCTGAGTCATTTGCACAGCATGTTAGGGAATTGCATAAAAGAGATCAGCAAGAAAATAAGTGCCAGTTAATGACACTTTATAAGAATTTAGCAGATGTCACAAAGAATGCAGGAATTTTCAGAAGGAGATTATGTTGATTCGGGTTTGACCGAGCGGTTCCCATCGGGAACTGTTTAAGAAATTACAAAGCTCGCGGAGCTGGTCCTTTTAGAATCTTAAAGAAAATTGGTTCGAACGCGTATGTTGTTGTATTTACCGCCAGAGTATGGTTATCAGTTCCACCTTTCAAACATCTCAGACTTGGTGGCATACAAGGACCAACAGTAATACCAGTGATCCGTTGAGCCTTCATTTACCCATGAGAGTGAACCCTTACCTGAGTGTCACCAGCCAAATCCACTACAAACAGGAAACAAAAGAGCAAATCCTTTGATGAGCAGATAATTTCCACAAGAAATCGAGGGATACCAGCGTTATTTGGTTCGTTGGAAAGGGCTCACCTCCGTCTGAGGATTCAATGGGTTACCAGAGATGAGCTTGCAGAGACTTGATCCAAGATTTTGCTAGAGAGATATCACAGCAGAGAGGACCCGCTACTCGACAGAGTCGAGTCTTTTCCACCGGGGAGAGTTGGTGGGGACACCATGATCGACCGTCGATTCATTCCTGGCAGAGTTATCGTCGACGGCCGAGATCTAGCCATGCTGCTTCGATCTGGATTGATTGACTATTAGGACAGATTGGGAAGATGGATGCTGCGGATCGCTGATCGATAGATTGGAATCTCCTATTTATTCTGATTGATTGGAGATTCCATTTTGGGATGATTTTATTTCTCGCATTTATTTTGTATTAGTTGTTTCTATTTCAGTGATCATTATTTTAGGCATGTTATTTAGTATTTCCTCGTTTGTGTGAGGAATTATTACATTATGTATTTTTTCTTTTTTTGAGTCAGTCTGTATGGAGGTCTATATAAACGCCTCCCTGTTACTCTTATTTTCTAATGTTGATATAAATTTGAGTTATGTTTCCCTCGGGATTATTTGATTCTGGAATGAATCGATATCCTGGATAGGGAAGGGCTTGGGCCTTGGTGAGAATCCCTAAACTCCACCCGCTCTAGCTCCTTCCTCCGGGTTCGATTCCATTCCCCTTACATCAGCTCACCTCCTCCTCGTTCACCCTGCCTGCTCGTTTGCGTTCTCAGATCTAGCTCGTCGACTCCAGTTCGACGTGATCACGAGATTCTTGCGTCACCGACGAACGTCGACAAGCAGTTCCACTCGACCCCGTCGAGCGAGGCAGTGCGCGCCCACGCCAGTGCCGTACTGTGCGCGCCGACCAGAAGCCGCATACGCCGATCCGCCGTCTGTGCCCCAGCACAGACGCCCGCGCTCCAGGGCCCCAGCGCCGACTCCCGCGCGCCAGCGCCCCAGCGCCGACGCCCGCAAGCCAGCGCCCAGCGCCGACGCCCGCAAGCCAGCGCCGACGCCCGCAAGCCAGCGCCCAGCGCCGACGCCCCAGCGCCGACGCCCAGCGCCGACGCCCCAGCGCCGTCGCGCGCGGCGGTGACCGCGCCGTCCCGCCGCCCGTGCGTCCGCGCCCGCTCGCCGTGCATCGCGCCCGCTCGCTGCGCGTCCGCGCCCGTCTGCGCCCGCGCAAGCCTGCGCCCGAGCGCCAGCCTGCGCCAGCGCCAACACCCACTGTGATCGCGCCCCCTGCGCCCGCACCCGAACTCGCGAGCGCTCCAGTTGACCGAGCCCTAATTATTTGGAGAAATTACATCGTGGTCCCTGAATTTTC
>KZ451923.1:960749-985587 GCA_002786265.1 Apostasia shenzhenica
CGAGCCCTAATTATTTGGAGAAATTACATCGTGGTCCCTGAATTTTCTGGCTCAGGTACGAATTTCAACAAAACCTTTTAATCTGGTAAAATTGAATAATCTGGATTTTTCTACTCGCTTGTGATTTGCTCGAACTTGTTCCGCCTGTGCGACCTTTCATTATTGAGTGATTTTCAATTACTGTGGTTAAATATTGTGAGAACCTTAATCCTGTTCCCCGTTTCTGATTTATTGAAAACCGGATTGCGCCCTAATCTAAATTGGTAATTTCTCAATTACCTTCGATCTAATTTATTTAAGATTTTAAAGTAATTGGTTTTTTTTGCGGGCTTAATTAATTTTTCAGTTATCACAAAATTATTCTCTGATATTAGTATTATTTTGTGAATAATCTGCTTTGTAACATCACTGATCTCTAAACTGCATTATCATTCATCTGTCCCGCATCACTTATCCATCTTAGTATCCTTATTTCTGTGATATTTATTTTATTTGTATATTTTCTGTTTGCAGGTCAACATTTAATATCATATATCATTGCTAGTATTACTACTGCTATATAATATTTATCTTTAAATTTAAGTAAATTTTTTCTATCATACAGTACATTTTATACATTCTTCCACTTTAATCATTTTATTTGAATTTTGCTAATAATATCACTATCTATTGCACTGGTATTTTGTATGATTGATCTAAGATATCTACACATCTCGCTCTTTTTGATAACTTGATCACTAATCATCATCTCCCCAATATAAGTGCTTCTACCCTGAATAAATTTACACTCCGTATGTTCGATTTTTGAACTATTAAGATAAAAATCGTTAGATTTTAATGTATTTCTCCATGACTCAAGTTTCGTCTTTGCTTCATCTTTAGTCTTATCAATATGGAGAATATCATTTACGAAAAGCATACTCGAAAGAATTTGTCTTGTTAGGACTTTTATAGCTAATGCAAAGTGATGTGAAATTAAAGCTCAGCATTAATGTAATCCAATTATAATAGAATAATTCTTAATCAAATCCCCTTATATCCAAACACAAGTAATAATTCTTTTATATATGTTTTTAATTACTTGAATATAGTTAGTACAAATTCCTTTTTTTCTGCAGCTCTTTAAACCGCTTCCATTGGTAATTTATCATAAGCTTTTTTAAAATCGATAAAATCAGATGCAAATCTTTGTTTATCTCCGTAACCTATTCCATTAGATTTCTCAACAAGTTAATAGCTTCTATAGGAGATCTACTTGACAAAATTAAACCGGTTTTGTAATACCCTAGTATCACGACTTAATCTATGCTCGATCACTCTTTCTCAAAATTTTAGGCCTCATTTAGTTGGTGGGTTGGTTTTTCAAGAAGAGAAAAAAATATATTTTATTTTATGAATTTAATAGGAAAGAAATTTATTTTAATATTAGAAAGTTTGTTATATATGAAATAAAGTTAATTCTAATATCGTATTTATATCAGATGTGAAATAAAGTAGATTTTTATAATTGAAATGTGTGTTGGGCTAGAAAAATGCTTGAATGAAGCAAGGCCTAAAGTATGATGATTAATTTAATTCCTTTATAATTGACGCAATCCTATACATCACCTTTACTTTTGTAAATAGCTGCCTATGTACTTTTTTTCGTTCATTTAACATTCTTTTAATTTTCAAAATCATATTAAAATAATTTAGTGAGCTAAGAAACTCTTATACATTTTCAAACATCTAGTTGAATGTCATTCAAAATCATATTAAATAGCTGCCTATGTACTGCTTTTCTATAGTTTATTTTTTTAATGCTTTCCAAATTTTAGTTTTTGTGATACGTTGGATGTAAGAGCAGTTTTTTATTCTTTTTGGATGCTGGGCTCAATAAGATCAATTGTATTATTGCAGCTTCATTGAAAATATTTTGAAAGTAATTCATCCATGTATATTGAATATCTTCTTCCTTCAAACTTCAAATATCTTTTTCTTAAAAAGTACTTTCTGATTTTTATCTTTAATGCATCTTACTTGAGTCAGCGTCTTTAGTTTTTCTCTCTTACCTTTGCAATCCTATAAATGTGTCTTTTTCATTTCTTTAGTATCCAGTTAGAATGTAACCAAACACTCTTGTCAAACAAAATAATTTCAAATGGACATCAATTAAGTAATAGATTTTGAGTGCATTTATGCTGGTTTGAAAATTTCGGGGAGATAAAGGAGAAATAAGTCCTGGGGTTGACTTATGGCTGATCATGCTTGAATGTTAAATTTGGTAGGTGTTGTGTTGTATCTAGTTTGTGTGAAAGTATTTGAATGGATCAACTTTTCTTAGAATCATTTAGGAGTCAAGATTTCTATAGGCGTGAGTCATCTGAGGCTTGGCCTCATGGGAGACAATGGAATGACGGTGACTGATGAAAGTTTAAGTTCAGTGGGACGTCGAGGAAAACAACAAGAATAATAGTGGTCTATAGGTGATTAACGGGGTTGTTTTCATGATGGTTGGATTAGAAGGCTGTAGCTTGTGGCTTGCTTTTGGCAGCGAATGATAGGAAGGAGAAGTCATAACAATTTTCTTATAGTTGAACCCATGGAAGGGTCATCATTGAGACCCAAAAGACCTAGGGCTAGAAGATGAGTTGACCAATGAACTTGTGCTTGTAGTTGCCTGCATTGTTCATCATGTTAGCCATTGGTCATTCCTCCAGGAGTGTCAGACTGGATGATGAATCCCTCTTCTCTAGTGCCGTTCAATCTGTCAGAAGTTTTCTTAACTTGACCTCAATATAAAGAGGTCTTATTTTGGCAGCAAGCCAGCAGCCAAACTTCCTTTTGAATTATTATTTATTTATTTTTGGTTCTGGCTGTGTTTACATTATGAACTTGTTTTTCTCTGGGGTCATTATGTATATTTTGGTTATCTTGCTTCTGTTGCAGATTTTTTCTGATGAATTGAGTTTCTTTCTAGATAACTGCCATCTTGGTCAGCCCCTGATTTTTCACCTGTCTTACTCCTGTCTAAAACCTATGTTTTATGCAACCGTAGGAGTTTAAAAGTGGAACCATAGTTATTGACTTGTTCCTGCTGGCTGATCTAATAGCCAGTCTTTACTATTTCTTAGCCATGACTGCCACAGACGTAGAGATCTGTTCGGAGTAGCTTATGACATTAACAAGCTTATACTTAGGTAATTTTGTTTGTTGGGGGATCCTGAGATGTGTTTGTCTATTTGGCCATGGTTTGCGATGATATCCTTCTTATTACCAGATTCAAAAACAATTTCCTTACAGATAGATGCCAATGCAGAGCGTAAAATATGTTTGCTTGGGTTTATGAGCGTTGAGCTTTTTACTGCTTAGTTTCGTTGCAATTTTCTAAATTCTATTTTTTTTTTTTCAATTTTTTACATGTGCACCAATTGTTAATTGTAGTCTTTATTGATTAAAATGGATGCTTGAAACTGAAAGTAACTTTTGGTTTAAAAATGTTTCCTGTTTTCCCTGATTAATTAATTTGACCTTTCGTATTCCTTGCACTTGTTCTAGATAAGGAACTTGTGGGAATTTGTGCCTGCAGTTGCTGGAGATAGGTTTCTAAGCATGCTTCCATCATGGCATGCTTATGAACGTGCTTCTGAGTATTTTATATTTACCCATGGGATTGAGCAGGTTTATACAAATGTGAAAAACTTGAAGGTACATCTTGCATAACTTCAAATCGTTGTCTTGTTAATTTGCATATATTGCTGCTTCTCCATGAAAATGTTGGCTTATAATTGGTGATGTAATCATGATGCATATGCATTGTGACACTTGATACCCTTTTGCTGATTTCTTTATGATTCATAAGAGTGTTTTGAGAGAAATCATTTCATGATCTCTTTCTGATAAGACTTTTTACTCGTCGATAACTTTCTTTTGATAGGATGATTTGAAGCTGTATAAACCTCAATACCTTATTTCTGTTCCACTGGTTTATGAAACACTTTACAGGTTAGTATTGTTCTTATGTGAATTTCATTGTTTGATCTTCTGGAATAGTGGATACTTTACATGCCTGAGAACTAAATTATGTTTGTTATGTTCTTGTCCAATAATCTTCTTGCCAAATTCTAGCTAGAAATTGTTTCTCCGTATTTCACGTGTTCTATTTTGCACATTATTTCAAAGATAGATGACCCTATCTTAGAAATTTATCTTTTCAAGTAACTTCTATTACTTTTATATAATCCACAATTAGCACTGCATGCAGCATTGAACATGAGCTTTTGCAACAAATAATTTATAATGCAATCTCAAATAGGTGGGATGATGTCATGTAGTGATTTACCTGTATGATCTTGGTTATTCATCATGATTTTAGGAAAAGAATTAGTTTGCCTGTTCTTTGAAAGCTCTATATCTGCCCTAAAATTTAATAGTGGTTGTTAGAATAGAATTAACATGTTGAACTGTTTATTGGAGTTTTAACAAAAAGGAAACTAATGTTAATATCAAGGGGCTTTTGGGGAATCTTAGGTAAGTATAAATCAAAGTTGGTTGTTAGTTCATAGGAGATGATAGTAAACAGACTGATCTATTCTTCTTACTTTTGGTTAAACCGTGCCTATCTGTAGGTCAATCTACAAACAAATTTCTTCAAGCTCTGCTGCTCGGAAGTTTGTTGCACTTTTTCTTATTAGCATAAGTCTTTTATACATGGAGGCAAAGAGGATTTATGAGGTTTGTTGGCCTACATTTTTATTTTAAGCATCATAAATCGGCAGCACATTCTTTGTTTATTGAACGCTGTTGATTTGAAATTCTCCCACTTTATCTTTCTAAGTGCATTTTATACTTCAGCTGCTTAATTGATTGGTACAAGCAAAATAGTTTGACTAGAAATCTCTCACATTTATCTTTTCGCTTGGTGAAGGGAAAAGTATTAACTACAAAGCAAAATCAACAATCAGCTATTGTTTCCTTGATGTACAATGTGTGGGGAAGGCTTGTTGCTGCCATTTTATGGCCATTCCATATCTTAGGGATAAAGCTAGTATATAGCAAAATCCGATCGGAAGTTGGAATATCAAAAGTATTGTTTTTATTCTATTGATTATTTTTAGCGCAGAAACTATTTCTCTTGTTCAGTTTTTATGCTTACTGTTTTATGCATGTTTTACTTCAGTAAATTGCAGATCTTTGTATGACACATTGCAGGCTGGTATAAGTGGTGGTGGAAGTTTGCCAGTCCATATTGATAAGTTTTTTGAGGTCACTATTTTTCTTTCCCCAGTCTTTGTTGGATAATTGGATTTCAGAAAGTTTTCTTGGCTGATTCCGTACATACTTCCAGGCCATTGGTGTGAAGTTGCAGAATGGTTATGGTCTTACAGAAACCTCTCCTGTAGTGGCTGCTCGGAAACCTGATTGCAATGTAATTGTTTTACTCTTAAAAAATATATGCTTACTGCTTTTTTTCCTGCAGGACTGTTGGTAAAAGCATTGAAACATTTATGCATGCTGTTTTCTGGCATTAGGGATATTTTTAACCTCACCAAACTTTTTCTTTTTTTTTTGTGGAATTGGGGGTTAGATAGGGTTATGAAACATTTTTTGTACGTGGTGATATTTAGTTTTCTTGATGAATTCTATTACATACCCCAAATAACTGACCAATAAATTATCCACTTATGGTTTAAAGCTTTAATTTACTGGATTATTCAATAGATCAGTGTTTAATTTACAAAATAATCCAGTGAATTAAAAGTCTAAACCATGATTGGTTAGTTTATTGGTCAATTATTGAGTTTGCGTAGCATTTTTCTTCCTGGATAAGTAGCCAATGAAATAGTCATGTAAGTAAGGTGTGAAAGAGAGCAATCGGCTTGTGGTTGACTGCCTTTCTCCTTCTTGTAATAGCTGATGAAGGATGGGAAGGCAGAACTTGGCAGACTGAATCAACCGATGTCTCATTTGTGTCAGAATTTTGGAAATAGTTTCAGTCTGAAGTCCATAATATCTGTAAGGTTTTTAATGGATTTGTTGAAGTGACTGGAGTTAGTCTCGCCTGCTGAGTGTTGCTCTAGTTCTACTGTTTTGATGGCATTTCATGATAGGATATTCAATAGATACCTTATGCTTGGGGGTTTGTGTCATCAATTTCAGTTGAAGCCATTATTGAGCTTAAAGGGCTTTAACTAACGTTTATAAGCACTTTATATCACTAGTTGTCAAAGCGCAAGTCACCTTACTGGTTAAGCTATATCTTGCTCTATGAATAGAATCTGCGTAAATTTTCCTTTAGTTTGGAAGAATACAAACATGGCTGTAAATGAACTGAGCCAAATGAAGCTTGGTTGTGTTCATGTTTAAGCGTGTTTTAGATTTCCTTGTTCAAGCTCATTCATAAATGATCCAAGCTTTTGGCTACCATGTTTAAGCTCGGTTTGTTTACAAATGAATGAGCTTGAGCTCAATTCGAATTTGTTCTTGAACAACGCTCGAGCTCCTTGTCGAGCTTCACATCATACTTGTAATTGAGCTATGTAATTGAGCTCAATAATAAAGCTTGTTTATGAATAATTCATCAACTATTAAATTGAATTATTAATTAAAAAAATAATTAAAAGATAAATAGATTGTTATTGTTAGATAACAACACTTTAATAATATAATTACAAGCTATATCATAATACTTAAAATATTATTAATAGAACACATTAACGGGCCTCTAATTAAGATTTAAATGAGCATGTTCATTATTTTCATATGCATTGTTCACAAACATAAGCGAGCTAAATAATTGTTTTGTTCATTTGACGAGCCAAACATTAGTATATTTAAACTTGTTCATTTAGGAATCAAGCTTTTAAAAATGTGTTTAAACTAGTTCACTAAGCTTGATTAACGAACATGTACAAGCTCTTATCAAGCACCTCGTTGAAAACTTGGGTTTGTTTGTATCCTCGCGGCATACCTAGTTATACGATACTTTGTTTCATTGAACATAATCCAATGTCAAGTTCCATGTTGAAATAGTCCATGATAACCATTGAATTGTTATGCTATCATGTGAACAGTTTAAGAACATAGGAAGCCGTATAATTTTCACTAGTGCAACACGATGCGAAGATACATGCATGAAGATATTTTTGTGTAAACTCAAAATTATTCTAAAAACCCTTCCATCAATATTTACAATTTATTTCACATCGTACATAGATTTAAATATTAAAAATCAACTTTATTTCACATCTAACACAAATCCTAATCCTAAAGATTAAATTTATCTCGCACATACTATAATGAAAATAATCAATTTTATTTCACATCTAATTATAAACTAATTTTATTTTACATTTAAAAAATATATATTTTTTTCTATCTTAAAAAAAAATTAAACATCTCTTAAATATACTCCAATTAAGTGAGACTTTATTCTTAGTAATGTTGATGGACAGTCAAGGCTTGGCTTCTTGTGATTCATGTACACAAGCAAGGATGGGTTCCATGGCAATACCTTCTTCAAGTTTTAGAAATAAACAATGATGCAAATGTTAAATGTGAAAATTCCTTTTTCTTTTGTAGATGTTTTGTTTCAAGCAGGCACCTTCTTGTACTTATCAATTTGTGGTCACGAGCAGAATTTATCTGGCTTGATATCTTCATTTTTTAGTATTTATTCTGCATTAGGTACACGATCAAAAATTAATTTTTGTATTTTGTTCTTTTTTATTGGAAAAAAATTGAAGATCCTTGGCACTGTGGGGCTCCCTCTTAATTATACAGAAATCAAGATCGTGGACATAGAAACTGATAAACCTGTTCTAGATGGTTTGAAAGGCATTATTAAAGTCAGAGGGCCACAAGTCATGAAAGGATACTACAAGGTGAGTTATGATATTCTTAGTGAATTGCAATACATTTGTTGTTTCTTTTCAATTGAATTGTATGATTCTAAACGACAACCTTTTCCTTCCTATTCCACTCTAAAAGGTTTTATTAAATTTTCTAAGGATACTCTTTAGCCGATTGAGATTCTTTTGTTGTTGTTAAACAATTTAATATTTTTTGTAGAGTGGTATTAACAAATAGAGATTTTTACCCGTATGACACAAAAAACTTCAATATTTACTTGTTAGATACCCTAAAGTTAAATATTACATGACACACTCATTTATTTTAATTTTACAATCAACACATTCTAGTTAAAAATTCCTACATTTTATTTGAGTAAACCATACCTGAATTATGTTTTAACTTAAATAATATTTATCGGAATAAAATTTAACCCTCAGTGCATCTTAAATCAAATCTGATCGTTCATCCAATTCCCCATTATTAAAATGGGAATCTAATGAAATATTCTATATGGTTAACAGATTTAAATAGTTTTTAACATGTAAGATTTGATTTAAGATGCACCGAGGGTTAGATTTTATTCTGATGAATCTTATTTAAGTTAAAACATAACTTAGGTATGGTTTACTCAAATAAAATGTAGGGATTTTTAACTAGAGTGTGTTGGTTGTAAAATAAATAAAAAAAAGTATTGTAAAATTTAACTTTAGGTGTCTAATAAGTAAATATTGAAGTTTTTTATGTCATATGGGTAAAAACCCTTAACAAATATTAGCTTTTATATCTACAAACTTCACATTCGATTAGAATCCCATTTAGAGATCCCCCCACCACTCTTACACACACAATCCCCCTTTCCCAACCCCCCAACAGACGCACATTGTAGCATGTAGTAGTTGTTTTATTGCACAATCCATTTGTACTTGAACAGACTTAATCGTCCTTTGATCTTATATTTAGTCCGCTCTAGTTAGAAATATTTGTTGTAGCTATGTTGTTCAGTATAATATGAAACTAAGGCTAGCACGAAAGTGAACCCAATAGATGGGTGGCCAAAAAAAACACAGTGGGGGCATGGGTATGGCCTTGCAGAAAAGATACATTGTTATGTACTCAAACATTTCGGGAATGGAGATTCCTATGGACACAAGGGGTTATTGATTCTCTCCCCTTTCAATATTCGAAGCGTAGAGTGAGAAGACAAACATAGCATCAACAATGACATTCTTGGTTGTCACCAAGCTCTCAAAGGATGACAAAACTAAAGATGGGATAAGACACACAAAGATGCAATAAGATGTTGAACTTGTAATCAATGTGGTCTTTGCAGTGCATGAATTCCCTCCCTATAGTGAAGCTGTGTTGTCACCATTCGTACTGGGATACATCAAGCTAAACTAACACAGCTTGGCGTCTCATCAAACTTGGAAAATCAACTAGATGGAGATTTTTGTGCTTTCTGCTCCCAATGGGATTTGGAGATGTTTTCTTTACCTTTACGATCGCATTGTTTGTTCCGAGTCTTCCACATTTTGGGAGTCTTGCTCATAGCCTTGACATCTACTGCTGGAGCATCTTCTGAAAATGTGTCAGAGATTTGAATGTATGCTAAATTTGAGAGCCCATGTGATGAATTTTGCAATGGTGTGAGTTCCAAATTTTGTTTTCATGTTCAATGATAAACACGAATAGGGTTTGGAGGGTGTTTGGATGCTGAATCAGACTACATAGGAGCTGGAAATTGTAGCGCTTTACAAGTAGGGCTGCTACTCTGATCTTTCTGCTTTTTTGAACTTGTGGCCTAGGCCTTTCTTAATCAAAACATAAGGGTACACAATAAGCACATCAATTATGATCCGTCTTTAAAAGATTACAAAAATTATTGGGGAGGGTCATATCCCTCTCTCACAAAAAATCTCCTATGGTCATTAGATGTGCTAAGTAATCTGTGGTGCAATTGACCATTTTTGGCATATGAGACATTTTACAAGCACTGCAGCAAGCAAAAGGAAATGATTTAAATCACCAAGTGGCCTTCAGACTTTTCCTGTTGCTGCCTTTGGCTCAGGTGTTCTTCAATGGTTTTCAGTGTTTCCATGGAGTCTCCTAGCCATATTCTCTGATTTTTTGAACCCCATTTTGTTGCTATCTTCATTCCTTCCCTCGCTGCCACCTTTGGTTGGAGTGCTACAAATGTGAGAATTTTTTGCCTCCTGCTTCCGAAACCATGCTTATGTTCTCTGATTAAGTATGCAGCTCCTGTTTTGCTTCTTCCTTAGACAGAGCCATCTACCTTAATCTTTATCCAGTATGGTTGGTTATGCTCAAAATGCTTACAGCTATGACTCCTGCATTGGTGGTGGGCTTGCCATGTAATGAAGCCTGTTTTCTTCCTTTCGACATCCCCAGGGACATTGGTTGGAGTCAGCTAGTCCTCTTTTAAACAGCCATGTGCTTGTGACCTGTTTTTAACAGAGTACTGTTACCATTTAGCAGGTTTCCATCATTCAGAATTTCAACATGCTTAATCATACAACATTCTGAATTTCTGAATTTCATAATACTGATTTTCAGCATTATCCTTGGTCTGAGATTGATCCTTCTTCACTGAAACTTGCACTGTTGAATTCTTGCAGTCTATGTGACAGGCTTTCTGAACTTTATGTGAAGACTCCGTGCACTTTTACTGAATGTCAGCTGCTGAAGATTGCTGTGTGACTGAATTCTGCAAAGGTTCAGATTTGTGCAGTGACATTACCCGTAAACCCTGCAGTTTTTTGAGTTTGCTGCATATTCATATTAGGATCTTCCAGCTGTGTTTCTCCCAATCGTAGTTATTACAGCTGGACTGATTGTACATCTAATCCATGTGCTCCCAGTTTTGGCCTCTTTTATGAGTTGTCTGCATGTTGTTCGGTTCAACATCCTTGTCTCACAGTTGGATTAACCTGCTGATGCCGCCTCCTAAAAATTGTTTTGGCTCAAGTCCCCCCTCTTGGGTTGCGGACTTTTAATTACTTTGGGCCACATGGGTGACGGTGTAACTTGAATTCTTGTTAGATTAGGATTAGCTGAGAGTTTCACCTTCCCATAATCGACTTTCTACCAGGAGGTGCTTAGTGCTCTTCTTAAGCCAAAAGATCACCAGGAAAGTACTAGAGGGCATAAGACTTCATACGTTAGTGCACTAACTGGTGAGGGAAGAAGAAATGCAGCTGGCGGTAGTGGATCGATCAGTTTTGACAAGGCTCTAGTTGAGAGGGTCATCAGCCAGAAATGTCAAAGCAATGGCTAAGTCACGTTGGAGAAAGATGGTATCCACAGGATACGGAGAGAGTGGCAATTTGCACTAGTAGGGAGGCTATTTGGAAGAAGGATCCCATCGCATAGCTTTGGAGGCAGAGAAAAGGTGGGGAATGTATGACCGGTTCAGGTTTCTTTATGTGGGCCATGGATGCTTCATCATAAACTTCACTTGTGAGATGGATCGTGACTCTGTTTTGTTGAGGAGCCCATGGACTATTGCAGGGCAGGTGGTAGGCTGTGAGGAATGGTCCCCAGAGTTCAGACCTTCAGTTGATTGCATCACTTTCATGCCGATTTGGATGAGGCTATCGTACTTACCTTTTGAGTGTTGGGATCCCACCAACTTAGCTCTAATTTCAGCCCATGTTGGAAGATCGATGATGATTGACCAATTCACGGCGAATCGTGAAAGGGGGCTCTATGCGAGGATTTGTGTCCGAATTAATGTCAAAGAACCTCTCCCTTGTGGGGTTTGGGTGGAAGGATCCAAAAAGTTTGAGTATGAAGGGCTTAGTGAACTTTGCTTTGATTGCGGTAAGATAGGACACCGGAGCAGCTCCTGTCCTACACCCTCACAATCGGCATCTAGCCCTCAACAACCTCAAGTTGTACTACCGACGGACAGTGAAAGAGCCACTCAACCTCTTTCGTTAGAAAAGAAGCATGTAGAAGAGGAAAGAGGAAAAACTTGAAACCGGAGCCATGGATGCTTGTCACAAGGAAGAGAAGGCCAAGGGGCAACCCGTCAAATAGAAACTTCAGCAAGCAACAAGGCGAGGCACCTGAAGGGAGGCAGAGATTTAGCAAAAATGGCAAGACTCGAGAGGCCATGCTTTGGGGAAGGATGCTCAAAAATTGACCTGGAAGGCTAAGGACCATCCCAAAGTGAATAAGGAGAAGATCATAGACAGGGGCAACGCAGAGGAAAGCCCTGCTACGCTGATCTTTGGGGGAGACTAATTCGTGCATTGACAGTCTTTATAAGACAGAATTAGAGAAATCTAAAGGTAAGAAGAAAAAAGAAAATCTTGAGGATATGGTTGTTGAGGCAGCTAGCTGGATTCTATCTTCGCATAAGAAGCGGAAGCCGGGTAAAGATGTTTTGGAGGGCAGACACCTACCCTCCATAGCACCACCCTTTCTTGATGGTTAAGGCAATCTTCTGGAATGTGCGAGGGGTTAAGAAGGCGGCTTCCCGTAATCACTTACAAGCCTTGGTTCGTGAACTTAGTCCAATTATCATTTGTTTGCTTGAAACTAGAGTTCAAACCTTCTCGAGGAGAGAAGCAGATAGATTACTGGGCCGACATTGGGAATATGGTGTGGTTCCTTCTGAAGGAAAGTCCAGTGGTATTATTGTATTATGGATTTCTCATTTGCTCTGTTGTACGATCATCCAGTCACATAAATAGGTCTTACTAGCGGAGAAGGGAAGGAATTGTGGCTACTTTGTGCTATTTATGGTGATTGTGATTATTCGGTCCGCAGAGAAGCATGGAATACTGTGGCGTCTTTACTCCAAGATTTGGTTCGAACTGTGGTTGAGGGGGACTTCAACTGCATCTTGAAAAGGGAAAAGAAGAAGGGGGGCAAACAGTTCCAACTCAATCTCGTCTCAATAGAATATGCAAATTTTCTTAGTTCTAATGACTTGCATGATTTATGGCAAGGAGGGAGTGTTTTTACTTGGTGTAATAACAGAGCGGGAAGGGCTAGAATTTGGGTGCGACATGACAGGATCTTTTTCAACTCAAAGGCTCTTTCTCTCTTTGCTGGGTCTCAGATAAACCATCTTACTAGAATTGGATCAGATCACAACCCCCTCCTATTACCCATCCAAAAGTTGGAATGCAATCTGTAGGGGGGCCATCTAAAGTTTGAGGATGCATGGTTAGAGTTTGACGATGCAAGAAATATTGTAATTAGAGAATAGAGGAAGCTTGTTAGGGGGAGTGCCACTTCTACTCTAAATCATGAATTTGCCTGAACACTTAGAGCCCTTAAATGTTGGAGATTTATTTGCCAAGGTGGAGACATGGTTCTTAATAACACTTGGTGGAAAATTGGAATTGGGGAAGTAAGCAATGCTATGGATGATCCGTGGACTGACACAACCCCCTTCTCTAAGTTGCCGACCTTCCTAAATATAAGGTAAGGCATACCCCATGCAGTAAAAGCTTTATTACGTGAAGATGGGGAGTGGAACGAAGAAAGCCTTCAGCAATTGTTTGGGCCACATTTGACCGATCGCATCATAAGACTTTCACGTCTCAATCCTATGGATAACGATAAATTAGTCTGGTGCCACATTCGGGATACAAGAGCCCCAACCTCTGCTCTCTACAAGAATCTCTTTACCAAAACTAGAGGAGGAGATTGGGTTTGGAGGATCAAAATCCAACCTAGAATAGCTATGTTTTTTGGCGCATGTGTAATAAAGCTATCCCCACGCGTCAATGGTTGTATTGTAAAGGAATCTCTGCCACTAATTCCTGCCCTTGGGGTTGCGATAAGGAAGAAAACCTAAAGCATATTATTGCTGGGTGTAAGGTGATCAGAGCAGTCTTTAAAATTGTGGAATGTCTCATCTTCTATAAACGACATAAACCAATTACCTAAGCCGATTGTAGGGAGGGAGACAATCAAGAGCCAAGCAGACATTCAACTCATCATATCATGAGAACTACAAACCTGGAGCTGCAAAGCTAGCAGGTGACACAAAACAACGCTCTTCAACAACAATCGAGAGTAGAGAGAGCAGCGTGCAGAGAGCTGACATTGCCCATAACTTAAACCAACAACCCTCAAGTACTGATAGGGCTGTTATCGATCCGATTTCGAGCCGAGCCAATATCGGCTTGAAATCGGATTGATCACATTTCGATCGACTCGAAATCGACTCGAGCTCAATTGAGTTCGACTTCGAGCCGGCTCGAGTCGATTCCAATTGACTTCAAGCCGATTTCGATTCATTTTCGAGCCGGCTCGAAAAATGAATCAAATCCCAATTTTTTTTGAGCCAATCTCGAGCCGGGTAAGCTCAACTCGATCCGATTCGAGATCCACTCAGTTTATAACATATATACATATATATTATATAACATATATACATATATATTATATAACATATATACATATATATTATATAACATATATATATTATAATACATATATATATATTATATATATGTGTTATAATATAAAATGTATTTTAATTCGAGCCGATTTCGAGCTGGATCGAGCCGAGCCTACCCCGGCTCAAAATCGGCTCAAAATTATTATCGAGCTGAACTTTTGGCTCGTTAGTCGGCTCATTTAAATCAACTCGATTTCGATTCGATTTAAAATCGATTCAATTTTCGATCGATTTTCGATCTTCGATCCATATTAACACCCTTAAGTACTGAACTAAGGCAGCATATTAACAGGAGCAATGATGTGAAAACCAAGGAGAAATACAGGATACAGGAGAAGTCACTAATGCCAATAAGTTTCTGCTGTAGTAGCTCAATAGTAGTCAACTCTAGGGGGTAGGAGACCCCCCACCAACTAATCCTTTATCTCTCTTTCTTGTGCAGATCAAGGAGAGAGCTAAACAACACCCTGGATACTCAATCATCCAAATTGCGACCTCAGCATTATATTATATTTGGAGAGCTAAAAACACCCACGTCCATGGCAAGCCCATTGATTCCCCAGCAGTCATTGCATCACTAGCCTTCACTGCAGTCTTGAAGGCCTCACTTCATTCCAATTTAGGGAACTGGGAACCCACAAGCCACACTGGCTTGGGTAATTCACCTTCTTCCTATTGGGTTCCCCCACCCCCGGGTTGGCTAAAAGTAAACTTTGATGGTTCAGCTAAGGAGGATGGACGCGCTGGAGCTGGTGCGATTTTTAGGGGTCATCATGGAATCGTGCTCAAAGCTATAGAACAAAAATTGATCTCCTTTGCAGTTGAAGACGCAGAGAGAACGAAAGCTTATGAGGCATTAAAGATAGCGAGCGAATGAATAGATGTGGCAAACGGACTGTGGATAGAGGGAGACTCCTCTGTCATTGTGGATCTTCTCCAAGCAACCAACATTTGGGCTATAGACAGCCTTTGCTCCTCTCACGCGCGTTTTGCCTTTGTATAGAAGTTATAAGATTTCACATGTATATTGCGCTGCAAATAAGGTAGCCAATTATATTGCTTCTATTTCCTGTGACACTGATATCCAGTGCGAAGGGGGAATGCCCCTTCCTCATGATCTTCATGCGATCATAAGCCAAGATCGTCAGCTTTATACTTGATGTACTGCTTTACTTTTGAGTAATTTAGGTCTAGGCCGACTTTCAAAAAAAAAAAAATCGATCATGTAGTCCATCAAAATTGAAACTTTTGTTTTTTTTTTTTTTTTTTTAGTAATTATCAGTAGTCTATTTTTTAGTCCAAATAAACATGCATCAAACTATATTTTAGGCTACCAATCTGGCATGATTCTAATTATTAGTGAGTTTATTTTTGTATGTTTCTATTTTAAAAAAAAATTGGGTTTTCCTGTGGAATGATTGTAATGGCAGATTTTTTAATATTGAAATCCTAATGTTTGTGTGAAGTTCTTTTCCATGTGTTATGTGCTTGTTGCGTCTCTTTCCCTCTAAAATCCAGTGATACCTAGCATGGGCTGCTACAATGAGCTTCCTACTGTGTGAGTGAGATAATAAAGCATATTGAGATGATTATGAGTCTATAATGCTAAATTTTGTGTTTATGATGTGATTAAGCCTCTATAGTTGGGGTATGCAATTATACATTTTGATTAGACTTTGTTTAATTAAATTTGTGTTCACGTGAAATTTGATTTGTGATGGGATCATCATGAGATTCTAAAAGGGTTTTTGGATGGGAAGGGTAGGGGTCTTAAGTGAGAATCTTAGAAAATTTACTTGAGCCAAGAGAGGGAAAAATCAATTTTTTTTGGATGCCTTGTCTATTTTTCAGCTGCCATCAGTAACTAGGCTTCACTAAGACTCCTTTTGAAGATCATCATTGCTTGAAGTCCCTGAAGCTGCATCAAGTTCATTTGCCTCCTTTGATGTCTCGCCTGAAGTCCTCTGATAAGAATGCCTGCATTGGATCTGATCAATCTATGATTAAGCACTGGCTACCATCACATGAGCGTCGCGCCCCATACAACAACCATCTAGAACACTATTAATTTAATTTAATTGTTGCATTAATTATGTGATCTTTTTATTATAGGAAAAAATGTTGTTTGATGTAACTGTTCATGTGTGTAGAGCCCAAGGAAGTAGGCCAGCCTCCAAGAGATTTACAAGAAGCTATATTCCTATACCTCCATCTTACCGATATGCCAGAAGAAAAACGACATCCAATATCAAAGCTAATTTTTATCCAGTTAACAGCTGTGCATTCTTGCAAATTTAGCACCAGGCTTCTTCCTATAGCTGCACTCATCCAATTACTTTGATTCACTTGATTGAGGAATATTATTATTTCGGGTTCCAGTTGGAAATTATTTGTTTGATGAATAGTTGATTGTCCTAATTTAACTTGGTAAATTCTAATTTGCCTATGATACACACGAATTTAAATTTTAAATCTGTTTATTTGTGGGATTGAAATTTCACATTGCTACATAAGTCTATTTTGAAAATAACTTGTTTTTATTGTGATAATTGCCTATTAATATACTGTTCTCCCATCTGCTTATTGTCAGTCATCTTTGTCCAGCACATGTAGATCTTGATCATGTTTGTTTTTACTGTTTGTTTTAAAATAAGCACTCATGTGCGGCTCACTATTTTGACGTAATGTTGACCATTTGAGTTGTAGGCCAAAGCAAACTTAAATATTTCAATTATATTGTGACATTAAATTAGATTAAAATTATCATCAAAGCAACTCTAGTTACTCATGAAAGATACCTGTTGATTATGATACCAAACGTTTTGAGTTTTTAATGATTAGGATAAATGATGTCCAAGATGTATCAATTCTTAGGCTTTTTTTTTTAAGTCAAACTTATGCTTTTATATTCAATTGAGAATTTTATGAACTAAAATAACTTGACATTCCCTTTTATTGAATGATTCTTGTGTTACGTATTACATCATAATGCATCACAATATTTGGATTGAAGTATTCAAATATTCATTGTCAAATTGGAAAACGATGCAAGCTTTATATGCCAATTGTCCATTGACAACAACAACAACAACCAAGCCTTAATCCCACTAGGTGGCAATTGTCCATTGACAAATTGTTAATTTTTGCATGGAGGATTCTAGGTGCTACCATAAGCATTGATGTTGTTCTTGTTGCCTTTTGACCTAATATGATGTATTATCTCGTTAATGCAAATATATGATGGATGCCTTTATATTCTTTGTTTCAGAATTTCAGTTGGTCGTTTATTTTTATTTTTATGGACAGAATGAATCTGCCACTGGTGAAGTTATAGATAAAGATGGATGGTTCAACACTGGCGATTTAGGTTGGATTGCACCAAAACACTCCAGAGGGAAGAGTCATCAATGTGGAGGAATGCTTGTTCTTGAGGGACGTGCAAAGGATACAATAGTTCTTAGTACTGGTAGTTCAATGATTATCTCACTTGCCAACATTGCACATTATTCAGATTTGGAAACCTTATTGAGTTTTTAAGGCATTTACTTAAATAATGACTTTGTGCATTCAGTCAGAGTTTATTTACATAAGAAAAAAGGTGGGTGTGTATGACGGGTGGTGAGGACTTGGGGAGGTGGAGGGTGGAATGAGAGTGGTGAATTGCATGGATGAGTTTCATCATAAGAAAGGTTTACTTTCTAGGGGTGGCGCAAAAGTTGTAGCAGTAGTTCTAAAGGTTTGATCACTTGCAAAACTGGAGGATTGCAATTAGTGGTGTTTGCTGGTTAATGATGATCACTATTAATGATAATGATCCTTAATTCTCGAAATCCAAATACTAATGAATATGAATGGTAGAAATTTAAAATATGGCTGTTAACCCCTTTGATAATGAAATAATTAAGTTCTTTTAGATTATCTAAATCTGCATCAATGAAATACAACAATAACAATAACCAAGCATTAATCCCACTAGGTGGGGTCGGCTACATGAATCTTTTATTTCCATTGCGCTCTATCAACTATTAAATTCTTATCTAAATTTAAGTGAGTAAGATCACTCCTTACAGTTTCTTATCATTTCTTCTTTGGTCTTTCTCTTCCTCTTTATATACAAGCAAAAATTCAATACTTTGATTTTCTTAACTTGAGCTTCAATCGACTTACGATTTATATTTCCAAACCATCTAAGCCGATTTTCTCTTAGTTTACCCTCAATTGATAGAACTCCAACTTTCTCGCAAATATACTCATTTCTCATTCTATCTTTTCATGTATACCCACACATCTACCTTTCGTGTACAAAATGCTCTTGCCAAAATGATGTGGTACATGATGCATTGTTCATTTGGTGTTGCAAGGTGCGATGCTATCATGAGGTCCCACTGACTTTTGTAGTTTTTGAGTTGCACTCTATTCATTTTGCTAATGCTATTAAATAACACTTTTCATTATATAGCTCATGCTGCTTTTTCGTTTTTGAATCATGTGCAATATCTTTGAGATAAAAATTAACTTGTCTAAGATTAGTGGCCTCTATTTTTATCTTCCATTGCATCAACCTAGCTATTCAAAAGGGCATTATAGCTCAGTTGTTATGTCGTATACAATTTGGTGAAACTTCTATAATTTGTATTTTTGAAATAAATATTGAAATTATTTCTGTAAAGATTAAAAAAAGTCAGATAATTGAATCTTTTCAAATTGTGCACAATTACAATATTATTGATGTTGATGAGGATGTGATGTATAATTTTGATATTATGTTTCTAAGACTAGACGCCAATATTAGAATTATGTGAGAAATGGTATTCTCCTCCCAACAGGAGTCAACCAGCTTTCAACGTACCTATCCTCTCCCTCTAACTCTCTCCCTCCCCACCAAACAACCTAAGTCTACTATGTCTACCTGTCCTAGCAGATATACTTATTTATGCTTGTGCTTTTAATGTGTATTGATGTGTTTATGTAGCTTTTAGAGTTGAGCTACGCATGAAATTTCATAGTGTTGTATTGAATGACCTTTCATATATTTTAGTGTCTCAATGAGTTCGGATGTTTATTTGAGTCTCTTCCTATTAAACTCATCTAGCATCACTTCTGGTGATCCAGTCTTATTAGACATTTTTTCTCAAACTTCTCACTTGAATCAGTTCTTACCAATTTTGTCATAATCAGGAGTTTACTTATGGCTTTTGCTTGATATTTTAGGTGAAAATGTTGAACCCTCAGAACTTGAGGAAGCTGCAATGAGGAGTAAGTTGATACAACAAATTGTTGTTGTAGGCCAGGTGCATGAAAATCTTCTCTCTCTTTTTCTTTGATGCAATAACCAATTGTTATCTGTCATAGAAAAATATGAAAAAGCAGTTGGTTTTTTTTTAAGCACAAAATTAATGCGTCATCTATAAGTTATTTTTTTCTTTTCTTCAGTTTTCTAGCATTTGATCACTGGCATAGAGTTACAGAAGAAAAAAAATTAAATGAACATCTTCAGATTCATAATTTCAGTGAGTCATCTTTATTCACTAGGTAGTTTGTGTCCATTTCACCGTGTTTATTATCAACAGCATTATCCCAACTATTGGTATTCGCTTTTGTGAATCTTTTCGTCTATTTGCCATCCAATTGAATACGTGGTGTCAACTGTACCTTATATGAATATTTTTGTATAATGTCTATCCACTAAATACTGCATCTAATCCAATCCATCTTAATATTACCTGATGTATACTTTTTGAGATATGTGCATATGGCCAAAACAAAGGAACAATGTTTGGTCTTTTATTATGTAACATTTTGATTGCTAGCATGCTTATTAGATTGGATAGGACCAGGAGCTGAAACCTATATGAACTAGTCCCTGCCTAACAGCTCCCAGTTTCTTAGCTGGAACTTGTTCGATGCAGTAAAAGAATACTTTTTAAAAAATAAGAATGCAAAACTTTGAAAATTCATCAATCATAGTTAATGAGTAAGGTTTTTGTAATTTTTTCTTCCTCTATAGAAAATCTTTGAACTCATCCTCTAGGTTGTGTTGCTGCTTACAGGATTCTGCATCATACCAATCATTAAGGAATGTAAGCATGCATAATACACGAGATGAAAGATCACTCAATAATCTCCTAATATATGTTGATGCCTTCCACCAATCTAGGATACTTGTATGTCCATATGCATACAGTCCTAAGTGTAAATAGAATCACAACTTGATCTTCCCTTTTGCCAAGTTGCTTATTGAAGAGAATCCATGCAACCTCTTAGCCATTGTCACCCTAAGTAAGCCCAGAGTTTTGCTCCTTTGAAAATGGGACCACCTCTTGTATCTCCATCCCACCAGTGCCCTAGCTATCATAAAAGAAAATAATATTGGGAAATTGTTACACGTTGATGTCTTTCATGCATTGTTATTACTCCCTAAAAAATCAGAAGATTCAGAATGTTCAAGGAAAAATGTATAGAAACTTTCTACACAAATGAGGGCCTAATAAGGATGTTATAGTTAGTTCTAAAAAAAAAAAGGATGTTATAGAATACAATGTTGGACTTCATTCTTAATATTTTAAATTTTTGGTCCATCTCAGCAACGAATGATAGTGAGTGATGATGTTTTCTAATTTCCATAAATTGTAATACTTTTTGTTTCGTGTATGAATTATAAAAGGATGTAAGAATATTTTCATAAAGAAACTCAAAATCTATGCGTTGGAGAGGGATCCATCCCTTGTCAACTGACAGTGGAAGAAAACTTTAGAAGGCTGGCCACTCTAAATAGGCTTTTCATTCTCATTTAGTTAGTAAATTATGTAGAAATTTGACAACTTTTGTAATTGGTGATGTATTTATATTGAAAGCTGTTGAAATTCCCAAATTTTAAGATAAAAAATTGAATTTCAAGAAAGGTGTTGAAATTTAAAAAATTCATAATATGACATGCATATTTAATATAAAAAAGAGAATCATTCACAACTGGTTTAAAATGAAGTATTAGCTTATTGGTAGTGTGTTTGTTGTTAGAAGTATTATCTAAAATAATTCAAAATATTTCATGTCTATACAATATGCCTTACAAATTTGTAAAATGCACGTACATATTGCTATACCACTATGAGTTTCATTGAGATAATCTAATGACAAAATTTACTGTTACATGCACTAACTATCATCAAACAATGACATGTAAAACTAACATGATTAATACTAGTCCTAATATCAAAAGTAAGATTAACTAAGTATTCCTTAGAAGCACACAAAAGCCTGGGGGAGACTTGTAGATGCCCATAAAGATCAAGAAAAATCTTGTGGAAGTAGCTCCCAAGTAGATATTCCATGTTTTCTTGAGAAACTTCGAAGTGACTTGTAGAAATTTTGAGAAATGCCCAACTTACTCTTAGATGACAAGTGAACCATCCTCGGGTCAAGAGAGGGAAATCCGGAAATCCCAAAACATGGAAGATCGAGTATCCCCGTAAAGAGGCCCTGTCAAGCCGGGGAGAATCTTGGAGAGATTTTGTACACTAAACATGATTTACACTGGTACTTGTGACAGTTACTACGTAGAGTACGAACTGGGTGCATAGGTAATGGGGACGGTTATGCTGGAATAGCAAGTAAGACTGTCATATCTTCATAAGGATTGTTTGATTCATGAGAGCAGAGGACTTTTTTTTCTTGTATAGCACGGGCCATGTGTCAGTACTTGAGAAATCCTTAAAACCTAATAGAGGGGCATAAATACCATTGTAATAGAGGAGAATAAGGGAATCTCTGTCTTGTCTAGATATCAGTGCCTCTTCTTCGTCTTCGACCCATCATTCTCTGGTAGCCTTGGGGAAGCTGCAAGGTGACTTCACCAGTCCTTGATGGCACATCATTATACCATTCTCTTCCCTATCAATGCCTTTATGGTTCTTCTGTAGTTAATTAAGGAGTTCACTAATGTATTATATGATTCGTGCATGGTAGAGTCTAGAGGTTCCACAAGAAGAAGAGAGAAGAATCGTCTCAAGAGTTCACTAATGTATTATACAGTTTGTGCATGGTAGAGACTAGAGGTTCCACAAGAAGAAGAAGAGAAGAATCATTTCAACTTTTAGAAAGAGGATCTCAAAGGAGAGCGGAAGTTGAATCCATAGTGCAACTAGGAAATTCTAGCTGATCCCTGGAGCTGCAGATTGCGTTGCTGATGCAGCAGGTTCAAGTCCTAGCAGAACTGGTGATGCAGCAGCAAACTGTTCAAGCAATGGTATTTGAGAGCTATCCAAGAGAATGAGATCTTCCTTGTGATTAGATGCCAACAATGAGAAGGGAGAGATCAGAAACAGCCATAGTCATGTATGTAAAAGAATAAAAGAAGTGGAAGATGCAGACAACGTAAGCCTTTCTCCCTCACACCTTGAAGGCTGCCACAAGCCATTTAAAGGTAGAAATGATAGTGGAGTTACTGTTTTATGGTTTGGTGGTAAATGTTGAGAAGACTTAACTCAAGACTTATTTTTCCAAGAAGGTGTCTTTTGCTCGACTAAGTTGACGAGCCATGCGTTTGTCTGGTGGAACACATATCTGAAGACAACCTTGACTTATGAAGTGTCATAGAGCAACTTCAAGAAATTGATTAAGTCAAAGTTTTGTGGTTGGCGTAGATGGCATAATCAATGACATTGGCAAGGTCAATTGGTATAGGACCCCCGCGGAGTGTCGAAGACAAGCACTACGAAATCTCCACTTTAATGATTTATATGTCAAGATTATATTTGTATATAGCTACAAAGCTAATTTTTTTTCCCTTGTCACCGTCAGTCAACCTAGTAGCCATGCTGTGATGATCAAAAAGAAGAATCAAAGCCGTCGTGAGAAGACTATGATATTCCCGATGAAGACCCACTAAATAGGGAAGAGGTGGATGAAGAGGAACTATAATGACAAATTGTAGAGATCCGCCAAAAGAGTAAAACCCCTAGTACATATTGCTTATCTACATACAAAAAATATTGTGAACACTATCAAATTGGTGGTCATGTTCGAGTAAGTGCTAGAAGTTGTATATAGAGTTGTTTCTTGAGAAATTTCTCAAGAGAGGTCTAGAGACTACAAAAAGAAGGAGAGAAGACTCGTGAAGAGCTGTTTACAAGTGAGGCAAGAGTTATTCAGAGTCATAATTGACATGGTAGCAAGAAGAACCTGATCTCGAAAAACCTTGTGTAGAAGTTGGGATTGATGAGAACATCACGTTCACATCCTTACTCGTTGGGTTAGATCTAGATGGATGCTAAGATAAAGATAGAGAAGCAACGGATGTTAAAATTTGCTATCACCTGAGATTATGCTGATAAGGTAATGTGTGAAGTCGTTCTTCTTGATATCTACCGCGTGATACTGAGAGCTAGTCCTTATGCGATAGAGATGCCATCTACTTTCGAAGAGCCCAACAATATTAGTCGACGGAGTATGGGAAGAGGTTTCTTTTGATCAGAGATATAAGGCCTCAATCAATGAACTTAGTAGCGGCAAGACAACTAAAGAGAGTAGTGAGGGCCTCCCAAAGTGGCAGTTATGTGTTGTTACTTATATGGTCAGAGGAGCCATATGGTAGTTATTCAAGGAAACCTCGAAGGGCAACTAGGTAATCTAATACGACAATATTTGACTCTCTTCGAAAAACCTTAATATTTGCCACCGAAGAGAAACATTAGATGCGTGCTAAACCATGTGTCAAGTTGTCAGTTGCCGAACATGGGGTTATACCGGCATTTGGTAGTGGAGAATGAAGAAATCAAGAAATAGATAAATGAATTACTCGAGAGTGGAGCTTTGAAACTAAACAGTTCATTGTGCGGATTGCCTGTAGGTTGTAGTGATGGTCCCAAAGGATGAGAATGCTTGATGTGCATAGAACACCATGCCCTCAACAAATCCCCTTTCAAGAGCAGATATCCACTGCCAAGTATTGATAATCTCTTGGACCAATTGAAGCATGCAAAGGGTATTCACTAAGCTGGATTTGAAGTCGGGTTATCACCAAGTTTGTATCAATGAACAAGATATGTGGAAGATAGTCTTCAAGTCTCGATTGTGACTATATGAGTGACTAGTAATATTGTTCGAGTTATGCAATGCCTAGGCAACGTTTATCAGGTTAATGAATGATATACTTGTCTATGCCTTTAGGACTTCATGGTAGTATACCTCGGCGATATTTTGATTTATTGTCTAAGTTTTGAAGAGAAATAAGTATATCCGAAAGAAAGTTGGTGTTGCACCAATTGAGGATAAACTTAAAGAAAGTCGGCTTCGATGGTTTGGACATCTAAATCGTAGGCCGATTGAAGCTCCAGTTAGAAAAATTGAGTTACTGGATTTTGCCCATGTACAAAGAGGAAGAGGGAGACCAAAGAAGACATGACATACAGACTGACTCAAAAAAAGAAAATACATAGTAATTAAATACTCACACACAACGAGAAATACATAAATCACATGACCTAAAAATAATGATCACTGAAAATAGAAACATATCTAATACAAAATAATGCAGAGAAATAAATCATCCCAAAATGGAATCTC
>KZ451923.1:986348-1020652 GCA_002786265.1 Apostasia shenzhenica
CAAGAAACTATAGAGGGTGATCCTTAGTTACTTTTGTAAACCTTAGATAAAAGTAATTGGTAACTGATAGAGCGCAATGGAAACAAAGGATTTCATGTAGCCGACCCCACCTAGCGGGATTAAGGCTTTGTTTGTTGTGTTTGTTGTTTGTCTAGTTTTGAAGAGCAAGTGGAGCTATGTAGCAGGTCTTCATCTTTAACTCAAGCAACATCAAAATTGAACATTTGAATTCTCAAAGAAGTGTGATTTGTGTTACTGACCTTCGCATCAACTTTGGGGGCTCTTTGAGGTTGCACAAGGATAAATGGGATTGCTAATAGTGAAGAACAACAGGCCCATTCTAGGATTTGCTTGGGACCAGGAGTGTTCGTTGATTGCGGGAAACAGATGAATGAATAATTGCAGTTTAGAGAATCTCAGCAATTATTGTACAGGCCCAGAAATAATTCAACAAAAAATGGCGAAATATCAATAAGGGAATATTTGCCGATGACTGCGAGAAATTTCTATTAAGCCCGCCAAAAAAAACCACATCTATGCCTGTTTAAAATCTTTAAAATAACATTCAGACTCGAAGCGCTAATTGAGAAATTACCAATTCAGATTAGGCGCGCCAATTCCAGTTTTTTTTCAATAATCAGAAATAGGGAACAGGATTGAGGGTCTCACAATATTTTAACCAACAGTAATTTAAAGTTCGCTCAATAATGAAAGGTCGCACAGGTGGAACAAATCCGAATGCAAAAATCACATGCCGAGCATACAATCCCAGATTATTCGCATTTTACCAGGCTTAGAGGGCTTTAGTTGAAATTCGTACCTGAGTCGAGAAATCCAGGAACATCCAATCAATCAGAATAAATAGGAGATTTCCAATCTATCGAGTCAGCAATCCGCAGCATCCATCTTTCCCAATCTGTCCTGATAGTCAATCAATCCAGATCGAAGCAGCATGGCTAGATCTCGGCCGTCGACGATAAACTCTGCCAGGAATGAATCGACGGTCGATCGTGGTGTCCCCACCAGTTGTTGAGGTTAGAAGCTTTGTAGGAGCCTGCCAATATCTTCGGAAGTTTATTAAAGGCTTCTTTGAGATAGCAGCACCATTACTTGTGCTCATGAATGTTAACGCCAAGTTCAACCAGAAGAAAGGCAAAAGGAGGTATTTTTCAAGCACAAGAGAAGAATTAGTTAGGCGCTAGTATTCGCGTTGCTAGACCTTATATAGCCATTCCAGATTGAATCAGATGCAGTGGGCTATGTAGCTGGAGTGTTATTGATGCAACATGGGAGACCCATGGCTTATTACTCTGAATTATTTCAAGGATCTCAAAAGAATTACCTAGTTTGTGACAAAGAGCTCCTAGCATTACACCGTCATTAAAGATTGGCTGCTGTATTTGCTAGGGGAGGAGACTATTTTTCACTTCGATCATTAACCACTTTAGTACATTAACCACTTTAGCACTTATGGATGCATACCAAGATGTAGCAAGTTCGAAACTTGAAGCGGATGTCTTACCTACAGTAGTTTAATATAGTTGTAAAACCTAAGAAGGGGTCTAGAACAAGCTAGCTGACAACTTATGTTTATCTGCATTTATGTTGGTGCAACCATAGGTGCATGGGTATTAGTTGAGGTACTCTAATGACTTTGATTTCTAGAATGCCATGGAGTAGTTGAAGATGGGAAAACCATCGAAGTTCCATTTATTAGAATGACTACTTTATAATGGAAAATAACAATCAAGTTTTAATTCCACTAAGTAGGGTCAGCTACATGAAATCCTTTGTTTTTAGGGTAAATAGCATCTGGGTCCCTCTACTTTGCTCGTATGGGCAAATAGGTCCCTCGAATATTTCAATGTAGCAAACTGGTCCTCCAATTTGATGAAATATGCACGTAGGTCCTTGGGCCGTAATAGATGTTAGAAATCACTCTCCTCCCGATCGTCGCACACGGGCGACGCCACCAGACCCCAGCGGTTGCGCAGCGTGTGCGACCCACCGGCGGCAGCGCGACCACTGCCGGGCCGCGCTAGCGTGGCCCGTGAGCTAGGATCGGGACCTTCGCGCATGGGCGACTTCGCACGGCGGCCGACAGGTTCGGTGGTGGGTTGCGCCGGCGTCGCCTGTGCGCGGGGATCGGGAGGAGAGAGAGGCGCCACTCTCTCTCCTCCTGATCCCTGCGCACGGGCAACGCCATGGCCGCGCGGCTTGTGCAACCCACCGGCGGCCGCGCAGCCTGTACGACCCTCCGGCGGCCGCGCTGCCGCCGGCGGATCACGCAGCCGTCGTTCGTGCACAAGGATTGGGAGGAGAGAGAGGCTCCTCTCTCTCCTCCCGACCGCCGCACACAAACAACGCAGCGCGGCCACCGCGCGGCATGTGCGACCCACCAGTGGCCGCGCGACGCCTGCGCGACCCACCAGCGTCACCTGTGCACAGGGATCTGGAGGAGAGAGAGGCGCCTCTCTCTCCTACCGACCCCTGTGCACGGGCGACCGCGCGGTGTGTGCCTCTCTCCCTCCTCTTGATCCCCGCGTACAGGTGACGGCCGCAGCACCACCACCGGTGGGTCGCCCACGCCGCGCGGGCGCCAGACTGACCGGTGGCGGTGCCGGCGTCGCCTGTGCTCGGCGATCGGGAGGAGAGAGAGAGGTACATCTCTCTCCTCCCGATCCCCGCGCACGGGCGACGTTGATGCGACCCGCCGGCTGCCGCGCGTGGCCACCGGTGTGTCGCACACACTGCGCAACCGCTGGGGGGTGTCGCCCGTGCGCGACGATTGGGAGGAGAGGGAGAGATGCAGGGAGGAGAGTGTGTGTGATTTCTAACGTCTTTTACGGCGTAAGGACCTATATGCATATTTCATTAAATTGGAGGACCAGTTTGCTACATTTAAATATTTGAGGGACCTATTTGCCCATACGAGTAAACTAGAAGGACCCAGATGCTATTTACCCTTGTTTCAATTGCGCTCTATCAATTAACAAATCCTTATTTAGGTTTAATTGAGTAAGATTACCCCTTCTAATTTTTTGTTATATTTTCTTTGGTCTTTCTCTTCCTCTTTGAACATATGTAAAATCTGATAACTTGATTTTCTTAACTGGACTTCAATCAGCTTACAATTTACATTGCTAAATCATCTAAGTTGACTTTGTTTAAGTTTATCCTCAATTAATGCAACTTTAACGTTCATATGAATATACTCATTTTTTATTCTATTCTTTCGTGTATACCCATACATACATCTTAGCATTTTCGTTTTTTCAACACTTATTTTTTTGTATGTTTTCTTTTTGTAGGATAGCATTTAGTATTTTATATCATCGCCGGTCTTACTATAATTTTATAAAATTTACCTTTTAAGTCTGGATATAATTTTTTTATCGCACAATGCACAGCATTTCTCTATTTTACTCATTCTGCTTGGATCCGGCTAATAATGTCATTGTCTATTTCACCATTATTTTATATAATTGATCCAAGGTATCTAAAGTGCCTATTTTTCTTGACAATTTGATCATTAATTGTTATATCACTAATATAACTATTTTTTCTTGACTAAATATGCACTCTATATATTTAATTTTTGATCTACTGAGACAAGAATCTTTAAATTCTAAAGTATTTCTCTACATCTCGAGTTTCGTTTTGGCTCCCCTTTTAGTTGTATCAATAAGAATAATATCATCTGCAAATAGCACACACTAAGGCACCTTATTTTTGATATGTCCAGTTAGGATTTTCATAATCAAAGCAAAAAGGTACAGACTTAAAGCTAAGCCTTGGTGTAATCCAACTTTAATAAAAAAAAATTTAGTCAAATCTCCTTATGTGCGAACACAGATAACAGTTCTTTTATACATGTTTTTAATAACTTAAATATAAGCATTGAAATCCCTTTTTTTTAAAACTCTTTAAAGTACTCCTTTGGAATTTTATTATAAATATTTTTTAAATCAATAAAAATTAAATGTAGGATTTTTTTTTAAAAAAATGAATAGTTTCTATAGTAAATCTACCTAGCATAAAATCAAACTAATTCTTTAATATCTTAGTATTATGAGGTAATTTATGTTCGATCACCATCTTCTAGAGTTTTAAAATATGACTTATTAATATAATTTCTCTATGATTGTTATAATTCTATACTTCACTTTTATTTTTATAAATAAATTTCTCTATAATTGGTACAACTCTGTACTTCATTTTTTTTTTATAAATAGGTACTAATATATTTTTTTCATTCATTTGACATTCTTTTAATCTTCAAAGTCATATTAAACAGTCTAGTGAGTCAAGAAACTTTCATCTCCCAAGCATTTTTAAACTTCTATTGGGATGTCATTCGGCCCTACTACTGTTTTGTACTTCATTTTCTTTAAAGTTTTTCAGACTTCTTTTTTACTAATACATCGAATGTAAAAGTAATTTTGTTTTCTTTTGGGATGGTGAGTTTAATAAGATCAATTGTATTTTTACAATCTTCATTGACAAGTGTTGAAGGTAAATCCATTTATCTTTGATATCTTGTTTTACAAAAAATATTTTTTGGTCTTCATTTTTAATGTATTTTACTTGAGTTAAGTTTTTTATTTTTTTATCTCTTATATTGGCCATTTTATATGTATTTTTCTGCTTCATTAGTGTTCAACTTATATAGTTTTCTCAAAAGCTATATTCTTTGCATTTGCAGACTGCTTTTTTAGACTCTTGTCGGGCCACCTTATATTTCTCACTTATCGTTATTCTTGTTTTTAAACTAATTTTTTTAGCAAATCTTCTTCTTAATTTTTCTTGTACATCGTTTTTCTACCGCCAAGTATTTTTATTATTTGGAGTTATTCCTTTGGATTTTTCCAACACATCTTTTGCCACGTTACGGATGTAGTTAGTAACTGTCAGTCATATAAGATCAGTTTTTTTGTTGATATTCCACTACCCAAGTTCTAGAGCTTTCTTCTTAAAAATACATCTATTCTCATTCTTTAGATTCCACCATCGAGTTCGAGGATAATTTTGATTCATAATTCCTTCTCTAATATTTTATCTTAAAATTTAAAATCATTAATCATTGTTAGATAGTGAAATATTCACTTGGAACTACTTTGCAAACTTTACAATTCAAGTAATTTCATTTTCTTATAAAAAAATAATCAATTTGAGTTCAAGATCCATTCTTGTAGGTGATAATATGCTTTTCATTTTCTTTGAATAAAGTATTAGCAATTATGATATCATAATAGAAAACAATTATGCATATTTTTCAAGAAGGAAACAGGTTGAGATGGATATGAATAGCTCATACATGAAAGGTTGCAAGACAGTTCAGTGTGACAAAGATGATCCAAAGCTTGCAAGGAGATGTCTGCTAGCCCAAGATGAATGTCAATGTGCAGAGTTCATCCGAGGATTTTTCTTGTGCATTATGACGAAGTCAACCAAATACTAAGGTTTATTTGCCACTGACGGTATCAAGTAGATCAGGGGACAGGATATCCATGGATTTCTTCAGAAGCCTACTGCAGACAATGTGTGACTACTTGTACGTGGTAGTTGACAGATTTCTGAAGATGGTCATACTCATAGCTTATCGAAACAAAGTCACCGAGGAAGTAGCAATGAAGCTTTTTTTTTCCTTGAAATTCGGTCGTAGCCTATAATACTATAAGAGTAAACCAATATACATCAAGTACAAAAGGTTCGATCCTCATCAGGAATCGCACAAAAATCGAATGGGAGGGACATACCCCTACGCCATTCTACATCATCTAAATAAGAAAAGGAAGCTACAAAAGCTGCCACTTTATTTGTGGTTCTGTACAAATGAGCTCCTTTTCAAGAAAGTATGGGTGCACTTTGAGAAACCATCTTTAATCGTATCTAAAAGTGTGTGAGATTTTTGAGCGGATTTTGGTGCACTCTATTGTCAATGGTAGATATAGGTCTGTAGAGGAGTGCTACCTTTCATTCGTAGATAGATAGCCAAATTTAGGTAGTAAATCAAGTAATTTTTATATTTGCTGAGTAATTGCGTGACTCCAAATACTGGAAGATGTGGGGGAGAGTTTATTATATATTCAGTTTGCATATAATCAAGCAATCCACATATCAACCAAAAGAAAGCTGTTCGGGGTTTACTTAGCCTATGTGTCACAAAGCTTGTTTGACCTAGAGCTTAAGGTTTATTAATTGTTTATATGATAGGTAAGGAATTGATTAATATTTTTGTTATTATATATTGAAAAAGAAAGTAACAAAAAGCTCTTGCTTTTCTAAAGAAAAATCAATAATTTAAATGATTAAACGAAAGTTAAGTGAAAGTTTTAGGTCAACCTAATATCCAATTTGAAAACCTGATTCGTCAGGTTATGGATCAGATCCAAGTTGACTCTGCCTAATCAATAATATTGAGGTCCCAACCCGATTCGAACCTGACCCATTTACACGCCAAAAGGAAACTCATTGAAGCCCCTAAACATTGAGAAGACGAGTAGCCCCAATCAAGGTACCTCATGTTTCTCGTAGAAACTTCGGAAAGTCTCGAAGAAACCTTGAGGAGTACCCAACTTATAGATGTCGAGTGAAGCGGATACAGGTAGCTGAAGCCATCCTTGGGAAGCGGGAAAAATTCGGTCAACCTAGGATAAAAGAGCCTAATCAATAAGATAAGGGAGCCTCATCAATAACTCTTAGATATGGAGTAGCCCTAGAAAGATACCTTATCACACTTGGAGGCAATCTCGAAGAAAGCTAGCACATCGAATGCAACTTACACTGGTAGTGGCGAATGTTACAACAGGTAATACAGACTAGAAGCACTAGATGCATAGGTAGTTGTCGTAGTTACGTTGAAATGGTAGGAAGGACTGCCTCCATTTTTGGAGGGACAATTAGGTGCATAGGAGCAGTGGACCTTTTTTCGTTTTATTGCTAGGGCCACTCGTTAGAGCTTAAGAAATCCTTGAAAGCCCTAGAAAGGGGTATAAATAACATTGTAATGATTGTATGAACAAAAAGAAGGGGAAAGAAGAAAAAGATTGAATAGGCGAGTTGTAAAGTTTACTTAACTATTGCACATTTGTTTAATACTGTACAATATGTTATTATTAGACTTTCAAAATTGATAGTTGATCATGCCAAAGCATATGTGTATGAGATAGTTATCAGCTTCTTCTTTAACTAGGCTTGCTATGAAAAAGTTGATTTAATATATCAATGTGTGACTCTGTAGTGTTGTAGTGCACCTCTCTACATACTCATTGCTTAAATGTTTTGATGTTTTTTTGTGCATGTTGTAACTACTTGTCTTATCTAAAATAGTAGCTAACTTCCAAGAGACAAATACTCTTTGCACTCATCAATCATTCTTGTTTGAAGCCCATGAAAAATTGTAAATATTTCTGAAGCCTAGGTGTCACGTATTAGCACTTTGTAGAATTATGTAAATTAAAAATTGTCATGTGTCTGCAGTTACCCTTTTAGGTTTTTTTATTCTCCTATACTATGATAACATTAATGTTATTTGCATATCTGGGTGTATCCCTTATATAATTGGCTTGGTATCTTTTTTCTATTTGCTTGTGCCCTCTGCAGTTGTTTTTCTTTGATTTGGTTTCTCTTTTTATGCTCTTTGATTTGGTTTCTACTCATAGGACATTGTAATTATTTTCCTTGATTAATTGTACCCATTATTATCTCGCATCTATGCTTTTATTTCTGATATTTATTCTCTCATAACAAGTTGAATAATACTTTTTCTGTTAGGCTTCATTTCCCATCTTGACTGAGCAGTCTATTGCTCACTATTTATTCATTGCTGGCTTATCTGGATATTTTCAATTATAATCTCTATGTGGAATAGTATTAACAGCCAACATTTGTGGATCACAGGATCAACGAAGGCTTGGTGCTCTAATTGTTGCAAACAAAGATGAGGTTCTTAAAGTTGTTAAGAACCTTTCAGAGGAGAATTCTAATCTCACTAAGATTGAAATGATCAACCTATTATATAGTGACCTAAGAAGTTGGTGAGTGCTTCTTAAGTGACTTCTATCCTAGCAATTTTCCGCTTCAAGTGAGATTTTTGATATGAAATGCATCAATGAACATGAATTTTGTTCAAATATATAAACTATTAAAGGAACTACAATGTTTTAGCCATCTAGCTTTGATTCTAATTTTTATTTCCTTAACTACATGGTGGGGATACAACGCCATCAGACCGTCGGTTTATTTTAGGCAGGGTCTACAATCGGCACTCAAAATCTCATCACGTGGCGTCAATTTGGATGGAGGATTGATATCTGTCGATTTGGCAGTAGGCGTGATTGGTGGCTGATCAGTAGATTGGAAATTCCATTTAAATTAATTTATTGATTTGAATGAGAATATTTCAAATTTTGGGTTGATTCCGTTTATTTTCTTCTATTTTTAATTATTCGCATTTGGCATGTTGTAATCAATTTTTATTTTCGCATTTATTTTCGTATTTATTTCTGCAATTTAAATTTCAAATATAATAGGCATATATAAAGGCATGGGCTAGTGTTGTTTGGTTTTTTTAATCCTGAAATGATATCATTTGAAGTTTGAATATTAGTGTGTTATATCCCGGTGAAGAGAAAGGTTGGGCCTTGGGTGAAAATTCCTAAATACTTAAAAAAAATTTAAGATATTTCCCCAACATTTCTCGCATTTTAAACCACGATTTCAGCTCAACAAAATCCTGGCCCATTTTTGTAATTTCTCAGCCCTAAAATCCATTTTCCCTTCTTCCTCCTCTGTCGGTTCAAGAGTCTTGCTCGCGCCGACCTGCGATCTCCGCCTGCGTCGGCGTGCAGACTTCGCTTGTGCCACCTTCACCTCCAGTGGCCCTTCGGCCACCGGCAAGCAGCGACGACCCCGCCTGCGGGCTCTGCTCACGCCGCCTTCGCCTCCAGCGATCCGCCAGCTACCCGCAAGAGTCGGCAACCACCGTCACCGACCCAGCCCCAGCGGTGCGGCCCAGCCACTCCTCGCGCTCCGGCACGCAGCCACCATCCGAGTCCTCGCCAGCTGTGCTCCTTCCTCCGCCTCAACTGCGGCAGTTGCACCTCCGGCCAGCGAGCTCGCCCTTTGTCGTCGACACCCCACCACCAGTCTTCTGCTTCTGTTGCTTCCATCTTCGGGTGGCTTATCCCGCCGACGGGCACCGGCAAATCCACCATCCTTGTCCTGATGACCCACTGCGTTCGCACATTCCAGTAGTTCGATGCAGTGCCCACACCTTTGCTTCCGTCTATTGAGCGCCGACAACTGTGTCGTTCCCCTTCTCCTCCGTGTCGTCTGCTCACAGCGCCTGCTCCCCTCTCATAGTCACCATGTATACTGGTCCTTTCGACTACTGTGGCTCGCTGTGGTGATTCAGAATCCTCAAACCAAGGTAACCCTAAAACCTACCGAATAACTCAAATATTCTGCGAGATTTTGTGACGATGTCTATTATTGGGAATGCTTGATTTGCTTGCTGTGTACCTCGAACATCATTGAGTAGTTAAATTATTGTTAGGTAATATTTTATTGTGAAGTTAACCCTTACTGCGTATCCTGGCTCTGACTTGTTGAGATGATGGAACGTAAAATCATTTGGTAAATTAATTAGATATTATTTAAACTTGTTTCTACATATTTAAAATCAATCTATTTCTCGAGTTTACCAAATGATTATAGTTTCTTAGTTATTATATAATTACCATCAGTAATATTCCTGGACAATTTTATGCTCATTTGTTAAAATTATTTACTGATCTCTAACTAGGATTGCATCACGCATATTATCCCGCATCATCTGGTATCAGAGCATGGTTAGAAATGATGCATTTAGGCATATTTAATTCTATCTGCATATGCCCACTAGATCTGGTTTAGAATACACTAGGTATAGCTCTCCTACTCTCATGGATCCCAAATTAGAGGTTAACCGCTCTCATGGTCTAGCTACATTCTACCGACAATTCATACGGAGTTTTAGCACCATCACTGCTCCTATTACGGATTGTATTCGGAAAGGAGCCTTCGAGTGGACGAAGGCAACGACAAAAGCCTTTATTGAAATTAAAGCTTGCATGTCTGCGGCTCCTGTTTTACGACTTCCAGATTTCTCCAAAGTCTTTAAGGTATTCTGTGATGCCTTAGGAGTTAGTATAGGAGTTCTAAGTCAAGAAGGTCATCTCATAGTCTTCTTTAGTGAGAAATTAAATGACATCAGGCATCACGCATATTGTCCTGCATCACTACACCTCTATTCTCTTTTTCTATGAAATGGAAAGTATTTAACTTAGCCCACCTACATGTTACTTGATTCTCTATCATTGGTAATTGATATCCACTATTTTCATCACCAATATTATGTTCCATTGAAAATGCTAATATTTTTCAAACCTTGAAACTCCGTATCATTAACCACAAATTTTTCCTTTACTTAAATTATATAGCATTTAAAATGCCACTATTCTTTAGTATCACATTTATTCTCCAACAATTTACTTTTATAAATTATTGAGTATGATTTTCTGATGTGGGACAATATGCGTGATGTAATCCTAATTAGAGATCAGTAAATAATTTAACAGATAAATATAAAATTTATCCAGGAATATTATTGATGATAATTTTATAATAATTAAGAAATCACAGGTTCGAGAAGTAAAAAGATTTAGAAACAAGCTCAAATGATATCTAGTAAATTTACAAAATGATTTAGGACAACTATATCTCAACAAATCAAAGCCAGGGTACGCAGTAATATAGGCATTCTCACAATGTAATATTACCCAACAGCAATTTATTATATAATATAATTTCAGGTTCACACGGGTGAGCAAATTAAACAGTCCTAATAACAAATACGACAACAAGATCTCACAGGATTTTCAAAGTATTTAGTTTATGTTGGGGTTTACCTCGAGAGGAGAATCCTGATCTCAAGGCTGAATTGCAGCAACCTGCAGATCGTCTGTGTTATCGGTAGTACCGTGGGGTTCAGCGGAGGGCTGAAGCTAAGAGCACTCAAGGCGGTGGTAAGGGCTAGCAGAGCGAGCGCAGTGACAGCAAGGCAACACCGGGTGGAGTTTTCAGGGCTGCAGAATGGCCGGACAATGGCGATGGAGTTGGGCGGTCTGCAGCGAGGTTGCTGGCACAAGTCGGTGGCCGGTGGATCACCTGGAAGTGAAGGCGGAGGCGGGCGAGCGGAGTGAGCGCTGTTCTCGGATGTGCTCGCGCGGATCTTGGCTCGGGCGTGTGAGGTGAGATGGTGATCGGGTGAGGGTTGCTGATGACAGTGGAGCGGAGCGACTGGAGTGGCGGCGTCAAGGTCGTCGGCGTCACCAGGTGGCAGAGGATAGATGGGCGGCGGAGGATAGATGGGCGGCAGAGGCTAGACGGGCGGCAGAGGCGAGGCGGGCGAACGTGCGGCCGTGGATCGGCCGATTGGTTCCACAAAGAGAAAGAAAGGGAAAAAAAAAACAGAAAGAGGGATTTCAGGGCAGAAAATTGCAGAAAAGGGTTTGGATTTTGATGAGTTTAAATCGTGATTTAAATACGAGAAATGTTAGGAAAATACCTTAAATTTCTTTAAAGTGTTTAGGGATTTTCACCCAAGGCCCCTACATTTTTCCTTCACCAGGATATAACACACATTATTCAAACTCAAAATGATTTCATTCCAGGATTAAGAATAAATAACACTAGTCCATGCCTTTATATAGGCCTATTATATTTGAAATTCAAAATGCGAAAATAAATGATGAAATAAATGCGGGAAATAAAAGTATTACAATCATGCCAAATACGAATGTCTAAAAAAAAGTAAATAAACGAAATCAGCCCAAAAATTAGAATATTCGCATTCAAATCAATAAATTGATTTAAATGGGGATTTTTAATCCACTGATTAGCCACCAATCGTGTGCTGCCAAATCTGCAGATATCAATCCTCTATCCAGATCGATGCCACGTAGTGAGATCTCGGATGTTGAGTGTAGAACCTGCCTGGAATAAATCGACGGTCCGATGTCGTCATGCCCCCACCAACTTTCCCTGGGTGCGAAGAACTCGACCTCGTCGAATAAGGGTCAACTCCGCTGCAAGTCTGGATCCAGATGTTGCAACTCATCTCTAGTGATCCAAGATTCGTCTGATGATGGCAAACTTTTCCACCTGAGCAAATATCTCTGTTATCCGCACTTTCTAGTCGAGATTATTTGATCATTGAGGATCTGCTCTATATGCTCTTTTTTGTGGAAGGCTGTGAATGTGGACACTCAGGGGTGGGTTCTCTCTCAATGGGGAAGAAGGCTCAAATGGATCACTGTGTATTGTTGTTGGTTCTTTATAAGCCACCAGATTTGAAATGTTAAATGTAGTACTGATCCCAAAATTTGATGGTAAATCAATCACATATGCATTCGACTCAATTTTTTTTAATATTTTAAATGGACCTGCCCCACGAGCTTGTAGCTTTTTAACAACCCTTGAAGGGAATCAATCAGGTCTAACCCGAATCACCACATAATCACCTTCAGAAAGTTCGTGTAATCTTTTATGAGCATCCGCTAATTTTTTATAAGCTTCATTATTGAGACTTATTCTTTTACTGATTTCTTGATGCAATGCCTAATATGCTCAGCAAATGATTGTGCAGACTTGGAAATCCTATGATGTAGTGGTAAGGGAATAAGGTCAGTGGGGGTCCTAGACTTATAACCATGCATGACCTCAAATGGATTCATACCTATGGACCTATTGACAGAATTATTATATGCAAACTCAGCCCTAGGTATGATCAGATCCCAATTCCTGTCATTTTCTCCTACCAAACACCTAAGAAGGTTTCCTAAGCTCCTATTGACTACCTCGATCTGGCCGTCAGTTTGAGGATGATAAGCGGTTGAGAATTTTAACTTAGCTCCTAGGAGATGCCACAGAGTCTTTCAAAAATATCTTGTAAATTTTACGTTCCTATTCCAAACCATACTTTTAGGCAGCTCATGCAAGCAAACAACTCCATCAAAGAAGAGGCAGGCTATTCTAGAAGCGTTAAAGGTCTTCGATCAGGGAAGAAAATGCGTCATTTTAGAAAACCTATCCATCACAACACAAATTGAGTCATGTCGTGCAACAGTTCGAGGCAGACCTAGAATCAAGTCAATACTCAGGCCCTGCCAAGATCTATCGGGAATAGGTAAGGGCGTATATAACCTGGTGTTTTGCTTTTGCTGTTTTGCAACAGCACAAGTCCGACACTGAGCAACGATCCGAGTTACATCTTTCTTTAGACTTGGCCAATAAAATTGACTCTCAACTGCTTCGATGGTCTTGTTTTGCCCGAAGTGATCAGCGAGACCACTAGCATGAAGTTCTCAAATCATAAAATCTCTCACTGAAGTCTGGGGCAAGCATTAGCGACAATCGCGAAAAAGGTATCCATCTTGGACGAGATAATCTAGATATTCACTAGTCGGTCTCGCACTCACCGTCACGTAAATAACTCCAAAATCAAGGCAATCAACATAAGTCTCCTTCATCCTATCAAACCCGACAACCTCAATGCTCATCGTAGTCAACAAGGAGACTCGACAATTCAAAGCGTCTGCTACCTTATTCTCAACTCCTAGTTTATGCCTGAGTACAAAAGTGTACTCTTGAAGAAATTCAATTCACTTGGTATGTCTCGGGTTGAGCTTCTTCTGTGAATTCAGGTATCTCTAAGTTTCGTGGTCAGAATAGAGGATGAACTCTTGGGGTAGGAGATAATGCCTCTAATGTCTGAGAGCCTGAACCACGGCATAAAACTCTTTCTCATAGGTGGAGTATCATTGTCTAATATCATTTAATTTCTCACTGAAGAAGGCTATAGGATGACCTTCTTCACTTAGGACTCCACCTATACCAACTCCTGAGGCCTCACAGGATACCTCAAAGACTTTAGAAAGGTCTGGGAGTCGTAAAACAGGAGCTGCAGACATGCAAGCCTTAATTTCAACGAAGGCTTTTGCTGTTGCCTTTGTCCACCCAAAAGCTCCTTTTCGATACTGTTCGTAAGAGCGGTGACGGTGCTAAAACCTCATATGAATCGTCGATAGCATGTAGCTAGGCCATGAAAGCTACAGGCGTCATGGATGTTTTGAGGTTCTAGCCATTCAGATGTGGCGCAAACCTTCTCAGGGTCAACTGAGACACCGTCTGGGGAGATGACGAATCCCAAGAAGACTACACGGTCAGTGAGAAAGGCACACTTCTTAGGATTCACAAACAAACTTTTCGCTCTTAAGACTTGAAAGATTTGGCGAAGATGGTCTAAGTGGTCCTCCCTAGTGCGGCTATATATCAAGATGTCGTCAAAGTACACGACAACAGAGATGACAATGAAAGGTCGTAATACTTGCGTCATCAAATGCATGAACGTGCTAAGGGCATTGGACAGCCCAACGGGCATGATCATCCACTCATATAAGCCTATCTTTTGTCTTAAAGGTCGTCTTCCACTCGTCCCCAAGCCTGACTCGAACCTGACGGTAACCACTCTTTAAATCGATCTTCGGAAAGACAGTGGCTCTAGCCATCATGTCTAACATGTCATCTAGGCGGGGAATGGGAAAGCGGTATTTCACAGTAATCTTGTTGATTGTGCGACTATCCACGCACATTCGCCATGAGCCGTCCTTCTTGGGAGTAAGAAGGGCTGGAGCAGCACATGGGCTAAGACTCTCTCTAACGAACCCTTTTTGTAACAGATCAACTTGCCTCTTTAATTCCGCATGTTCAGTAGGATTAAGGCGGTAATGAGGCAAGTTCGGGAGGGTGGATCCCGGAACAAGGTCTATAACGTGCTGAATGTCACACATAGGAGGGAGACTATTCGGTAGATCTTCAGGAAAGATTTCAACGAACTCACTTAACAGTGGGATCACCTCAGGTGGGTGCTCAGCAGTGGGGGCCTCTTGAAGTTCATGAATAGCAATGGCCCAAACACACCCTCCTGATGTGATCTCTCTCTCGACCTCACTAGCGCTAATCAGGTGGAGTTCTTTCTTCTTATCGGGCTTCTTTGGTGCGATTGTCGCTCGCTTTGAGGTCAATCGCAGTAGCGATGGACCGATCACGATACGATCACTCTTGTACTTCAAAGAACAAGAGTTCGAACGACCGAATAATGTAACATCTAGGTCATATAGCCAAAGCCAACCTAGAATCACACTTCCTACCTCTATCGGTAGTACATCACACCAAATGTCCTCCTGATAAGAATTGAAGCAGATAAGAACTCTTAATCTCGATGGAGGAAGCGTCAATCCATGCTACTCGATAAGGATGTGGGTGATCAACAGTGGTCAACCCGACATACGAGACAGTCTTAGTAAAAATCGCATTAATACAATTTTCGTTGTCGACAAAGACTTTGCAGATCTTTTCATTATTTTAATGTATGCTACGCCAATCCTCGCTCTCCTTAGGCTGTGCCAAAGCATACCTAACTACTCCCAAAGGAGTAGAATCAATAGTATAATCGTGGACCTCTTCCTCGTTCCGCATATGCGGGGTTAGCTACATAAGTCGATTCTATGCCCTCAGCAAATAGAAGAGTATCCTCAGAGACCTGCTCTATCATCAAGGCTTTGGAGGCACACTCAGCAGCAATATGGCCAAAACCTTAGCACCGGAAACAACGTAGTGGACGTCCAGTATTGCCATGTGAGGACTCACCGACTACAGCCTTGCCCTTTTCCTCTTTAGAAAGAGGCGGGCGGCTGGCAGGAGCAGAAGTCGCAGACGGCTTAACACCTATAGGTGCTAGTCTAACAGAGGTATATCCTTCCCAAGTATCAGTACGTTAGGGGACAAGAGGCTTCTGAAATCGCTTATAGTCCTGGCCCATCTGATAAGCCTTCTCAAGCGTAGCGACACGACGTAAATATAGCTCGCGTTGTATGGTGGGGACACCATGATCGACCGTCGATTCATTCCTGGCAGAGTTTATCGTCGACAGCCGAGATCTAGCCATGCTGCTTCGATCTGGAAATAATACTGTATTCGGCATCAGCGCGAAACATGCACCTTCATGGGATAATAATGATGTGAGCTCCCTCCGATATGAACAGATCGATCTCGATAATAACTGGACACACACTCATAAGTATTTATTAATCTCTTTACTAACAAAGGGAGTGATCACTCTCTGAGTGAATATACTATAATCATCTCTCTCATTTTTCGCTATCAAGTAACTGAGTGGGCCTCTATCATACCGGAGTGGTGCCATTCCTCCTCTCCGCCGAAACGAATATATGAAAACGCGACATAGCTATCGTAGGCCAAATCGACTCTATGTACATACCTACGTTGTGATCAGGATAGGAAATTTATACATTTATGTTATTTTTCTTTTTTTGAGTCAGAATCTGGTATAGGAGGTCTTATAACGCCTCCTATCTTTACTCTATTTTTCTTAATGCTTGAATAAATCTGATTTGTGTTTTTTTCCTTTGGGGATTATTTGAGATTCTGAAATGAATCATATCCTGGGATAGGAAGGCTTGTGGCCTTGGGTCGAGAATCCCTAAATTCCACCGCCCCGTCTTCACTCCGGACTCGATTCCATTTTCATTTTGCCACCCTCAGCACTCGCCTTGAATCCTCCTCGTCTACTCGCCCACTTGCTTTGAGTTCTTAGAAATCTAGCTCCGCCGGTTCGCAACGTCGTCAGTTTCCGCATCGCGACGACGGCCCGCGCCGCGCCTCACTGACTACGGGCGACGCGAGTACACGGTTCCGCTCGATTGAGCCGATCGCGCTCAGACCGCTTGCCCCGTTTTGCGCAGCCCTGCGCACTGACGCTGTTGGACCGGGCGCGCGTCGACCTGCCGGCCCCGCGACGCACTCCCGCGACATCCGCCTCCGATCCGGCAGGCCGCCGAGCGGCCCGCCTCCGACCAGCCGGCGCGCACCGAGCGCCCAGGCCTCGCAGCCGGCCGCGCCCGAGCGCCCATCTTCCGCCAGCCGCGCCAGCCTCGCTCGCGCCCGCGCCCGCGCGCCACGCGCCCGCGCTCCACGCGCGCCACGGGGCCGGAGTTGTTCACGCTCGGGGTAAAATCGAACATCTGGATTTTTCTACTGCGCCTTGTGATTTGCTCGAACTTGTTCCATCTGTGTGATCCTCATTATTGAGGTGAATTTAAATTGTTGTTGGATAAATATTTTGAGACCTCAATCCTGCTTCCTTGATTTCTGATTTATGAAAATCGAGATTGCCGCCCTAATCTGATTTGGTAAATTTCTAAATACTTCGACTAATTTATTTAAAGAATTTTAAAAGTAATTGGTTTTTGCGGGGCTTAATTAATTTCTCTTGTTATCACAAAATTATTCTCTGATATTTAGCATTATTTTGGAATAATCTGCTGTAACATTGCTGATCTCTAAACTGCATTATCATTCATCTGTCCCGCATTTTCAAATTTGGTAGCAGAGCATTAGGGTCAGTAGGGCATATTTTTGCATCAGCATAAATTAGATCAATTTATTTTATTGCAATGCGCACTGTTTCTGGTTCCGATTATTTCATTTTTGACCACTTAAAACCAACTAGTAGTATGAAATCTCGAACTTCGAAGAGCATTAAATGAGATTATCACTAGATTAGATCGTATTGGGACGGGAGGGCCTAGACCGAACTTGAGAGCCAAAAAAAATCAAAACAGTAAAATCGAACAATCTAGGCAAAATTATGGACCTAGAAAAAGAGCATAACCCTTTGGGTGTCAACGCCTTCTGTGACTCCTGCTTATGGTATAGCCACAAACCCATCTCTTCTAAAGAGGAAAAGGACAAGGCTTGTAGCTTTGTTGAGTCATCGCGTGAAAATATCGAATTGTCCACTACGATGTTTCAGTGCCAAGGTTTGGCCAACATAGCGGGCTGATGTGGTGGCGCTGGTGGGGCGCGGGCGCGGGCGCGATCAGAGGCTTGGCGCGGCTGGCGGAGAAATGGCGCTTGGGCGCGCCGGCTGGCGGAGGCGGTGCGCCGGCGCGCCGGTGGCGGAGGCGGGCGCTCGGCGCGGCCGGCCCGGCGGAGGCGGATGGTCGCGGGATGTGCGTCGCAGGGGCGCAAGGTCGACGCGCGCCCGGTCAACAGCGTCAAGTGCGGCAGGGCTGCGCACGGCCAGGCAAAGCGTCTGAGCGCGATCGGCGTCATTCGAGCAGAAACCGTGTACTCGCCGTCGCTGTAGTCGGTATGCAGGCGTACGGCAGGCGGGCGCGTCGTCAGCGATGCGGAAACCTGACGACGTCGAACCGGCGAGCTAGATCTAAGAACTCAAGCAAGCGGGCGAGTAGACGAGGATGGATCGAGGCGAGTGCTGAGGGTGCAAAATGAATGGAATCGAGTCCGGAGTGAAGAGCTGGAATCGAAGCAAGCTCCCGCTCGCCCCCCTCGCTCGCGCCCGAGCGTGAACAGCCCTATTTTTTGGGAGAATTTTATCTCGGTCCTTGAATTTTCTGGCTCAGGTACGAATTTCAACAAAACCTTTAATCTGGTAAAATCGAACAATCTGGATTTTTCTACTCGCCTGTGATTTGCTCGAACTTGTTCCATCTGTGTGACCCTTCATTATTGAGTGAATTTAAATTGTTGTTGGATAAATATTTTGAGACCCTCAATCCTGTTCCCTGATTCTGATTTATTGAAAATCGGATTGCGCCCTAATCTGAATTGGTAATTTCTCAATTACCTTCGATCTAATTTATTTAAGATTTTAAAAGTAATTGGTTTTTGCGGGCTTAATTAATTTCTCAGTTATCACAAAATTATTCTCTGATATTTAGCATTATTTTGTGAATAATTTGTTTTGTAACATTGCTAATCTCTAAACTGCATTATCATTCATCTGTCCCGCATCATTGTATGCCCTCCCTTAATCCAGCTTTAAACCTGGATAAGGTGGTCGTGGGACTCTCAGCTTCACCACATCGCATCATAAATTCATCGAATTTAGCGATGTACTCAGTCACAGAGCGAGTTCCTTGAGTCAAGCACTGCCACTGATCAAGGAGTGGATCACGATAAATGATGGGAACGTACTTTTCCCTTATGATCGCTTTGAACTCGTTCCAGTACTCAAGTAGCTCTAGACCACGGCGCTGGCGCAAACTCAAACGTTGCTAATGAAAAGTCTAGCTTGCAAGGTGAAATTCATTTTGGTAATTATGACCTTTCTTTGCTCACTCATAGTATACCACTGAAAATAGTGGTTCATACCATCCTCCCACTCTAAGTACACTTTGGGATCTAATGTCCCATCGAAGTTAGGGGCTTCCACCTTAATACTGCGCAGATAGTTTTCGTCAGGATTACGGGACTCATGCCTGACCAATAGACTGGTGAATAGTCCTCCTATAGGGGCGAGCGGAGCGAGCGCAGTGACAGCGAGGTGGCACCGAATGGAGTTTGCAGGGCTGCAGAATGGCCGGACTAAGGCGGTGGAGATGGGCAGTCGCAAAGAGGCGGCAGCGAGGTCGCCAACACAAGCCGACGGCCGGTGGATCACCTGGAAGTGAAGACGGAGGCCGGCGAGCGGAGCAAGCGCGGTTCTCAACTCTGCTCGCGCGGATCTTGGCTCGGGCGTGCGAGGCGAGACGGTGATGGGGTGAGGGTTGCTGACGACAGTGGAGCGGAGTGGTGACGTCGAGGTCGCCGGGGTCACGGGGTGGCCGATGGACCGACCGGGCGGAGGTGGAGGCAGGTGAGCGCCCGTAGGTGGCGCTCGGCGACGGGTGCAGCCGGCGGTGGAGCAGAGCGATCGGAGCGACGATGGCGTCGCCGGTGGTCGGTGGGCCGGCTGAGGGGTGGAGGCGTGACGGGCAGCGGATGCAAGGCGGGTGAACGTGCGGGAGTCGCTCGGCCAATCGGTTCCACAGAGAGTGAAAGAAGGAAAAAAAATACTAAAAGTGATTTTAGGGCAGAAAATTGCAGAAAAGGGCTTGGGTTTGATGAGTTTAAATCGTGATTTAAATGTGAGAAAAGTTGGAAATATTTAGGAATTTTCACCCAAGGCCCCAACTTTTCCCTTCAGCGAGATATAACACACACTATTTAAACTCAATGATTTCATTTCAGGATTAAGAACAAATAACACTAGTCCATGCCTTTATAGGTCTATTACATTTGAAATTCAAAATGCGGAAATAAATGCGGGAATAAAAAGGATTACAATCATGCCAAATACGAATGTCTAAGAAAAGAAGTGAATAAATAAAATCAGCCCAAAAATTGGAATATTCCCATTCACATCAATAAATTGATTTAAATGGGAATTTCCAATCCACTGATCAGCCACCAATCGTGCCTGCTGCCAAATCTGCAGATATCAATCCTCCATCCAAATCGATGCCACGTGGTGAGATCTCGGACGTTGAGTGTAGACCCTGCCTGAAATAAATCGACAGTTCGATGTCGCCGTGTCCCCATCATTTTCACTTCCTACCTTTTAGAGTCCTATGTTTGCTTCAGTTCAATCTTGATGTTAGTGTTATCTGCATGTCCATATTATATCAGCATTTGTTTTGTTCAATATCATGATATGGCAAATTAAAGTATTAATGGTTATGAGACTGTAGGGTTCTAAAAGTAATTTATCATTAAAATTTAAAATCATGGAATACTCCTTTTTTTGCTTGCAATTCCCCGGAAAGTTGCACTTATTCGGAATTCCCCTTCATCTCATGTGGTGGAATACTTCCTTATTCGGAGTTACCCTACATCTCATGTGGGAGGTGACGCGACATGTAAATGCCACCTTAGAGTGTCAGTCTTGTAACTTTTCACAATTTAAATCTAAACATGTCACACCAAATAACTTCATTTATTCAAATAATGAACAATAACATTGAACAAAACACCCCTTTTAAGTATTTTTCATCCTTGTTTTACGATTTTATCATATAGCTTACTTATACTTTTGCACTAGTTTGTTTGATGAACAGCAACTTTCACTTTTTCTGGATATGGTATCTAAAATTTCTCCTTTGTTACAACTGCAGTACTTCAAGGTGCTCCTATCAAATCGGACCTATTTTGATTGTGGATGAACCCTTCACAGTGAATTCCTTAACATCTTTTTTGAATTTTTACTCATTGATTAATAATCATTGATTTCATTAATGCACCTAATGGTTGCCATCTTCTTTCAAATTTAGGTTGAGAATGGTTTGATGACGCCAACTATGAAAGTGAGGAGGGACAAAGTTATTTCTCGATACAGTGAAGAGATTGCCAAATTATTCAAGTGAATCACGCTCGTATGGTGGAAGAGCATCTTAAATAAAATTTCCTTTTTATCCTAATATATTGTTTGATTTCTTATTTGGCTTTAAAAAGTTCTTATTTTTTGTATTTTATCTCAACTGATGCCATGTTCGTTTTGATGTAGCAAAAGCTATCCTATGCATTATGCGTGATAATGCAAGCGCCACTTTTGTGATTACATATTGGGTAAATTGCAAGTAGGTTTATGTTGTTTGATCATATGTGCAAGTAGATTTTATTTTTTTTAAAATTGCACAAATTGGTCTATTAGTTTTAGGTAATATGCAACTAGGTCCAAAATTTATATTTGACAATAAAAAAATTTGTGAAATGACATTTTTATTTTTAAGATTCTCTCTCCCTCCCTCCCTCCACCACGCACGAGAAAAGGACGCCCGCCGCTGTTGCTCTTCCGCCACCACACACGCGCCTCTGACGCAAGGCCTCTCAGTGGTTCGAGCTCCGCCGCGACCTCACCCTCGACGTCATTGCCGACGACCTTTTCTTCCCCGTCTTCTGCGACTCCTACCGCTGCCGCTCCTGCTTCATTGACGAGCACTACCTGTCCACCATGTTCGCCATGCTCTTCAACGCCCTCTTCGCCAACCGGAGCCTCACGTGGGTCGACTGGTCCGCGGGCGGCGCTCATCCGGCGACATTTATCCGGCTGATGGTCAAAATCTAAATTTTGGATTTAGTTGCACTTTACTTAAAATTAATGGACCAATTTGAGCATTTTTAAAAAAGTAGGACCTATGTGTACATATAGTCAAACAATATGGACCTACTTGCAATTTACCCTTACATATTTAGTTCTATTATCTTGATATTTATCCGTTGGACATCCAAAAAGTTAAATTGTGCATATATGAAGTAGTTATTTATAGTGATGTGACGATATCTTCATGCAAGTATTTGAGAGATTTGGGTGTTCTGTATATCAAAAGGAGGCCTTTGGTGTTAAATATGTAAAAGTTATATTTCCATATTTCATATCTAAATATTCATTATTGGAAATTCTTATCTTTTACTTTTATGCACATTTTGCTGCAAGTAACGATGATATTATATCTGAATTATTTCTAGATTTGGTTTTGTTGTGTAGCAAAATCTCCCAGTAGTTTTATGATCCATTTAGTTTTTGTTTTTGTATCTTTTTTTAATTATGATTGGTGTAGCTGCTTAGCCTCATTTGTTATTGTTGGATTCAAAAATTGCAAGTGGTTATCATTGTTTCTTGTATAGGTTTTGAGTTTTAGGTGATGTTGACGTAGGATGTGGGGATCCTAAGAAACACAGAGAGAGTTTTGGGAGACGGCGGCTCGCAAAAGGGTAAGCTTGTTAATGAAAGCTCAGGGAGAGAATCAGTTCAAAGCATCCAGAGAAACACACGGAGGTTTAAGGTGATTTAGGGAGAAAATCTCCTACGTCCACCGGTCGGTCAGTGAAAAAGTTTTACTAATGGAGAAAAGGTAGCCTTGAAGGCTTGTACAGTGTTTTTAGAAGGAAGAAAGAAGAAGGAAAAAAAGAAGAGAAAGCTCCTTAGTTGGAGCTTTGTTACAATGAGAGCAGGGGAGTCCTCTTTTTCGTATCTTGACGCCTCTGTGTGTCCCTTTTTGGTGAACTATTTAGCGGTATTTGTAGTTGTTGGGGTGTGTAGCTTCACGAAGGAAAGGTGATGGACAGGCTCTGGGTTAGTGTCGTTTGTCTACCACCGGAGAGGCCTGCAGTTGTGCGAGGAGGATGATATTTTTTAATACTGGTACTTCTTCTGGGGATTTGTGATGGCTAAAGCATGCGGATCCTTGATTTGCGGGGCTGGGAAAAGGTGCCTTGTACGGGGAGCGGCGCGGTTAGGTGGAGATGATTGTAACAGGTGTTGTTCCGTAACCTCGTGCATGATGTTATTTGGGGCGATCTGGGATATCGGGAGCGAGGTTAGGTTGAACTCTCGTGGTCGAGGTTTGACCTGGTCAAAAGTTCTGCAAAGTCAAAGATGAGTCAGCAAATCGATCAACCAAATGGAGATCAGCCAGGCGCCACGTGTACGGCCAGGATGCAGCGCAGGAACCACGTGTTAACTTTAGCCCCCCGCATTGTCAGAGCGCGAATATTGATATGGGTCCTAGAATGCGAACCGTTGCGAGGGTGAATGCGCTGCCCAAGGCCTACAAGGATAAGATGGGGGTGGCGCCCACCAATTCGTATCCTTGTGCTTTCACTCTGAAGTTTTCCCTTGTAAAAGAGAAAAAATTTGTTAGAGATGGAGGAAGAAGGAGAATGGACCGCCCTGATGAGCATTTCAAAGAAAAAGAGAGCAGGCGGAGCTCCGGCTGAGGCTCCCCCTCCGAAAAAGAAGAGGCCAGAGGTGCTGCCTGAAGAGATGCCGCGAAAGGAGGCGCCGACATGCGCTGGGGCGGCTCCCGACGAAAAAGAGGGAGCCCGGGCAGTCAAGGTTGCCGGTGTTCTGGCGTGAGCACTAGAGTCCGTGCAGGAGTCGATAGGCACGGAGGCTGCTGAAGTGGTGGTTATTTCTGACTCTCCCGTCAGACTGCCTCAAAAAGCCAGGGAGTTGAAAGAGGTGGCCCTGGTGGGTGAGACGGCCACGGGAGAGAAGTTAGCGCTTGGGAAGGTCTTTCTCAAGGATGAAGAGGTTGAGCGACTCCTTCCCGGGTTTGGGGCCTCTCCTAGAGATGTGAGGGAGTCACCCCTGGTGGTTTGCAGACCTACTACTTCCTTTGGTGTCCCAGTCCCTGCCTCTGAGAAGATAAGGAAGCCACTCCTTTCTCTTCTTCTATTGAGCCCTCGAAGAGATGAGAAGAAGGAAGAGAAGGATAAGAAGGGTGAGAAGGAGGAAGGGATCAAGATGGAGGAAGTGACTAAGGGGAAGAAGGGAGAGTCCCTTCTCACTGCCTCTGTAAGCGCTCCTGATATTGAAGGGCCAGGAGGCAAGATGAAGGAGGCGATTAAGGAGAGGGGGAAGGTCCTTCCAGCTGCTTCCAGCGCCCCCTCCGGTATTGATGGGGCCTGGAGTGTACTGGGAGACAGATTATGTGAGATAAGGAGGGAAGAGGAGAAGATCTTGGGGAACACCTCTAAGGTTCTAGAGGTGGTAAGATCTATGAGGGGTAAGGAGGAGGTGGAGTCCCGCTACCTTCAGAGGATAAGGGAGTTGAAGGGTGCTTTGTCCCAAGTTGCAAAGTGCTCTCTGAGTGATCAAAAGGAGGAGCTAGGGAAGTTGCACCAATTGGAGGGTAAGTTGGCTTCCCTAGCTCTGGTTAACACAGAGTGGGCGAATAAAAGTGAGATTGCGATAAGAGAATTCCATCGCAGTCTGTCAGATGCGAATCAGGCCCATTCTGTCCATGTCAAAGACCTCCAGAAGAGAATAAGGGAGTCGGATGATGAGAGGGAGGCTTTGAGAAAGGAAAGAAGGCGGTTGAGGGAGGAGCTTGCCAAGGCAAGGGAGGCCTCTTTGGGGGCGAAGGAGGCGGTCTTCGAAGCTTGTCAGGAGTAGTTGCTGAAGTCTGAAGTTCGCTTCCTGCGGGCCTTAGTGGAAAATAGCTCTGGGTAGCGAGGACGACGTATGGAGGATCTGGAAGAAGCGTTGAGGAGGGCGGTGAAGATCGTCAGCGGCTCACCGGTGGGTCACCATGTGAAGAGCCAGGCCGCTTTTGACGCTCTTTTGCAGACGTTGGTTGATGAGAACATCCTGGATCATGAGAGCATCAGAAGCCCTGCGGTTCTTCCCTTCTGTGGTCCTAAGGGACCAGACAGGTTCTTTGACGTCGGGAGCTACTGCCCAGAGGAGATTCCTCCACCAAGGTCCTATGCAGATTGGGGGCAGCAGGAAGTCCTAAAGAAGGCCAGACCACTCCTCTTGAGGCTAGATGGTCAGGACAAATGCCCCTTCCCTCAGTCCAGAAGCAGGGTCGGCCAGAAGTGACCTGTCTCCATCCTCAACCAATTCCTCAGCCTTAGATGGAGATCCTCTTCCTTTGCGGCACTTGAAGGATCTATTTCTCAAATAGAATAGATAACCCCAAGAAAAATTCAGGGAAGTGGTGGTCTCTAAGAGGAGGGGTCCTTTGGCCAAGAGATCAGGGTTCCACTCCAGGTGTTTAAGTTCTGAAGTCTTGTATTTTTCTTTATTCTTTTTCTTGTACTCATGAGAGAAACATGTGAGGATAAAGAAAAATGAGTTTGTAACAAGTTATCATTAATGAAAATGTATCTTTCTTTTCAAAAACTTTTCATGAATTCTTGTTTTGTATGTCTTTTCTTTCGTGTTTGAAGCAGGTACCACGGAGTTTATGAAAAAAGAACATGAATTCATAAGTGAAGGTAAAAACCCAACAAATGAACTAGGAATTTCTAAGTAGAAAGATGAGATAGCTATCCCCGTGCACGATATTAGAATATCGGGCATAAGGAAAAGAATGACCATTCCTTGAACCCTCGTGCACGATATTAAAATATCATGGACGATATACGACGGGACGAGGAGAAGTGATGCTTCGGAAATCATGTGCCACCTCAAGACCCGTGCATCGCTTCGATTCCTGGGATTGTCAGAGGGTACGAACGGTCCAATGGTGCCTGCGCACTGATCAAGGAGATCAGACGGTCAGAAGGTGAAAGGGCACAGCTATTTTCCTTTAAAAGAGAGAACTTGCTCAAGGAGCAGCTGACGCACCTGTTCATCCTCAAACCCTAAGAGAAAAAAAGAGAGACCTTCGTTCTGCCCCTAGTGAATCTTAACTATGGGGGGAGGAGAGATCGAGTGGGCTGAGCTAGCCGCCCAGTTCCACAAAGATTCCAGCTATCAGGAGTCTCTCCTGATGGAGCACGAGGTGCTCAACACCACCAGGGATTTCAGAGGAAATCCCAACCTGCGATCATCCCTCCTTCCGCCGACCTCCGATCGAACCATCCTCCTCAGGGGGTCGTCTGCGTATACCGTGCTCAAGTGGAGTACGGCCTGCTGTTGCCACCGTAGTCGGAGTTTAGGGAGATTCTGAACTCTTTCCAGCTCGTCCCTTTTCAACTCTCTCCCAACGTCATTGCCTATGTGTATTCCTTCCTGAAGCTGTTGCAAGCTCAAAGGATATCGTGGACTCTGACGTTGTTCAGGAGTTTGTTCAGTTGGATGATGGTATCAGGGTATGGGGGGTGTCTGGCCTTACGGTCGAAGACGAGGAAGGCCATGTTCTCGGGGGCGAGTAGTTCCCACTCTGACTGGAGGGACTACTATTTTTTCGTTGGAGGTGACTTGGGAATCCCTCTGACGCCCGGGGTGTGCCCCCCTGAGTTCACTGGTGATGTGAAGTGGGTGGTAGGGCAGGACACCCTAAGGAACTTGGAGAAGTTGAAGGGGCAGAGCTGGCCCTTAAAAGATTTTCTGAGGCATGTAAGGAATGATATATCCTTACATGCCAAGACGCTGGGGTACAGCGTCTTGAAAGAAGTCACCCCCTCTTCTGGCATGGTCATGATGAGGAGAGCCAGGAGGGGGCATCCCTCTGCCACTCAACTTAGCAAATAGGCTGCTGCGGAGGGGGAAGGAGAAGAAGTAGGGGTTCTAGAGCCGGTCTGCGGCAAAGCCGTCGTCGATGTGGTGTCCTCTCCTGAGGATGCCGTAGACGACAAAAAGACATTTGCTGAGCTGGGTTACACAGGGAAGGGTAAGGAGCTCATGCCAGCTACCAAGCCCCAGGCAATCCCTAAGGGTAGTGTAGGGATTGCCATAGGGGGAAAGGAGGAAGGCAATAAGGCCGCCACAGGCCAAGAGCAAGAGAAGGTGGAGGGACCTTGCCTGGAACTGGTTCCCAAGGAGATCCATGGAGAAAAGAGGGGTTCCTTTGGGAATACAGAGCCTGAGCCCCCACAAAAGAAGGCAAGGAGTGAAGAGGAGAGGGGTTTCGCTGCCAGGGAAGAGCATGACTAGCAGAGAAGTGTAGAGCCCCCCTATAGCACAAACTTTGTCGGGTTCTTTGGGGATGAAGGTATAAGAATGGCGGTGAGGACGACCGGGGAAGATAGAAGATTGACTGTCGTCACCGTGCCATCCGAAAACAAAGGTCAAATCTACCGGGGAGAGGTAGGCTTGGCCCTTGGGAGCGGTCTGGTGTCCAAGGATCTGGAGGAAAAGATGGAGAACACTTCCACACCAGACCTGTACTTAGGATGCGCAAACAGAATAGCCACGGTAAGGATCCCTTTTCAAGTTTTCCTTAACCATTTTAATCCTGTGAGCTGACTTGTTTTCGCTACAGGTTCTTGCTCGCTTGCCGTTGGCTCTGAACAGGGCTCTGAGGACCGAGGAGCAGGTGTTGGAGCTAAGTTCTCAGCTTGCGGCAAAGTCTTCACAGCTTGATGTCATTGAGGGGGAAAAGGTCAAGTTGCTTGAGGAGAAGAATAAGCTGCAAGAGGACAAGGCCAAGCTGCAGGAGGAACTTGGAGCCCGTCAGTCTGCCCTGGTCGCCGCAGAGGCTGATAATAAAGCCCTGCAGGGGAAGCTCGTCGAAGCCACCGAACGACAGGAAGCCATTATTGCGGAGAAGTCCATGGCTGCCGTGGAGGCCTACAAGACGAGTTTACCCTGTAAGAAATTAAGGTTAGAAGGGATCAGGTGATCATTGGAGGGACTGGCTTCCACTTTAATTCAAGGGGGGAAGGTTACTGCCGCCGAACTTGAAGAAGTGGATCCTTTCCCTTGTATGGCTATTGATCCCACTTATAAGGAAGAAGGTTTTGACCTGTCTGACGAACTTATCCATCGAGTATTTAGGCTCTTGGATAGGGCCGATAGAGGGTAGCTCATTCTCTTTATAAGAAGAGTGAATTGTAATCCTTCTTTTGTAATTTCTTGGTATTTAATAATAAAAAGAATTTGTTTATTCATACATGTTTTATTCTGATGTGTATGTAATGAACAAGTACCTTTGTATGAAATTGAGGTGTTCTGACTGGTTCTGGGAAAACCTCTTAATAAGATGATAAAGAGCTTTTTGAACCATATAGAATAACCCAAGTTCAATTTTGGAACTTCCCGAAATCCATATAGAAAGGGAATAGTGATATCAAGATGGGTCCCGCCCAAGAGGTATTATCTGACCCAATGTCAAACGGACTTTCGTCTTTAAACCTGCACAGGGAAGTAGTAGTAATAATAATGGAGATAAGAGCCTAGGGGGAGTTATCTGACTCAATGCCAAAAAGACTTGATCTAAGGTAAGGTAATCGGTTCCGGACCGGATCCGGAACAGGTTGGAACCGGACCGGATCGACTCCAGGTTCAACCGCACCTGAAACCGGTAGAATCGGACCGGAACCGGTCCGGTCCGGTCCGATAACCAGGTCTGTTTGTAAGGGGTTTATAGGGTTTACGAGGATTTCGAGGTTTACCGGGTTTTCAGAGTTTACGCGGTTTACGCAGGTTTATAGAGTTTACGCGGTTTACGGGGTTTACGCGATTTATGCGGTTTACAATTTGTACGGGGTTTACGAGGTTTACGGGGATTTTGGGGTTTACTGGGTTTTCGGGGTTTACGCCGGTTAATGGGGTTTACTGGGTTTTCGGGGTTTACGCCGGTTAATGCGGTTTACGCAGTTTACGGGTTTTTACGCGGTTTATGGGGTTTACGAGGTTTACGGTTTACGGGATTTATGCGGTTTACGGGGTTTATGGTTTAAACAAGGTTTATGCGGTTTACCCTAAAATTTGCGTAAACCTTGTAAACCGCATAAACCCTGTAAACCACGCAAACCTCGTAAACCGTGCAAACCCCTAAAACCTCTTAAATCGTGATACGGTTTACGAGGTTTACACAGTTTATGGGGTTTACGTGATTTACGGAGTTTACGGGGTTTACGATTTACGGGGTTTTCGGGGTTTACGCGGTTTGCTTTGAAAACCCCGAAAACCTCAAAAACCTTGTACAAATCGTAAACCCCGCAAACCGTGTAAACCCCGCAAATCACGTAAACCCTGTAAACCCCGCAAACCTCACAAACCCTGTAAACCCTGCAAACCGTGTAAACCCCGTAAACCCGCGTAAACAGTGTAAACCTCGAAAACTCGGTAAACCCCAAAAGGCCCATAAACCCTGTAAACCCTGTAAACCCCGTTCGAACCGTAAACCGCGTAAACCGCGTAAATCGCGTAAACCGCGTAAACCGCTGGTGTAAACCCCTTAAACACCGTAAACCCCGTAAACCCCGTACACCCCGTAAACCCCGTAAACCCCGTAAACCCCGTAAACCCCGTAAACCCCCGTAAACCCCTTAAACCCCGTAAACTGCGTAAACTTCGTAAACACGCGTAAACTGCGTAATCCCCATAAATCCCGTACAAATTGTAAACCCTGTAAATCGCGTAAACTGCGTAAACTTCGCTAACCCCGTAAACCCCGTAAATCCCGCAAACCCCGCAAACCCCGCAAACCCTGCATACCCGGCAAACCCCGAAAAACCCTGCAAACCCTAAAAACCCTGCAAACCGCGAAAAACCCGCAAACCGTGAAAACCCCTTGAACCCCCATAAACCCCGTAAAACCCCGTAAACCCCTTAAACCCCGTAAACCGGAAAACCCCGTAAATCCCGTAAACCCCGAAAACCCCGTAAACCCCGTAAACCCCGCAACCCGCGCAACCCGCGCAATTCGCAAATATCGCAAATCCTGCAAACCTCGCAAATCGCGTAAACCCTGAAAACCCGATAAATCCTGAAATCCTCATAAACCCCGTAGAAACCGTAAACCGCGTAAACTGCGTAACTGCGTAAACCCGGTAAACTCTGAAATCCCCGTAAACCGCATAAACACCGTAAACCCTGTAAAACCCTTGGAGGGTTATTGCGGTTTACGGGGTTTACAGGGTTTATGCGGTTTACCATGAAATTCGTGCGGGCAAAACCCCGTAAACCGTGCAAACCCTGAAAACCCCATAAACTGTGATACGGTTTACGAGGTTTACACGGTTTATGTGGTTTACGGGGTTTACGGTTTACGGGGTTTTCGGGGTTTACGCGGTTTACTTTGAAAATCTCGAAAACCCCTTAAACCCCGCAAACAGTGTAAACGCCTTAAACCTCGTACATATTGTAAACCCCGCAAACAGTGTAAACCTCTTAAACCCCGTAAACCCAGCAAACCCTGTAAACCCCGCAAACGCAGTAAACCCTGTAAACCGCGTAACCCCCGTATACCATGTAAACCCCGTAAACCCGTGTAAACCTCGAAAAACCGGTAAACCTCGAAATCCCCGTAAACCCTGTAAACCCCGTAAACCTCGTTCGAACTTTAAACCGCGTAAACCCCATAAACCCCGTACCCCGTAAACCATGTAACCGTAAACCCGCGTAAATCACGTTCAACCGTGTAAACCGCGTAAATCTCGTAATGTGTAAATTGAGTAAACAGCGTAAATTCCGTAAACCCCGTAAACCCCGTAAACTGCGTAAACTCTGTAAACACTCGTAAACTGCGTAATCCCCGAAATTCCCGTAAATCCTGTAAACCGCGTAAACTTCGTAAACTTCGCTAACCCTGAAAACCCCGAAAACCCCGAAAACCCCGAAAACCTTGAAAACCCAGTAAACTCCGCAAACCTCGTAAACTCCGTAAACCGCAAACCCCGTAAACTGTGTAAACCCCGTAAACCGTGTAAGCCCTGAAAACCCTAAAAACCCTGAATAATCCCGCAAACTTCGTACGGGATTTACGCGGTTTACGCGGGTTTATGGGCTATACACGGTTTACGAGGTTTACATGATTTTTGGGGTTTATAGGGTTTACGCAGTTTACGGGGTTTACGGGGTTTACAGGGTTTACGAGGTTTACGCGCTTTACGGGGTTTATGAGATTTTAGCGATTTACGGGGTTTACGGTTTGTACGGGGTTTACAGGGTTTACGAGGATTTAGAGGTTTGCCGGGTTTTCAGAGTTTATGCGGTTTACGGGGTTTACGTGGTTTATGCGGTTTACGATTTGTACGGGGTTTACGTGGTTTATGCGGTTTACGATTTGTACGGGGTTTACGGGTTTATGGGGATTTTGGGATTTACTGGGTTTTCGGGGTTTACGCAGTTTACTGGTTTTTACGCGGTTTATGGGGTTTACGAGGTTTACGGTTTATGGGGTTTACGCGGTTTATGGGGTTTACGGTTTACGGGGTTTACGGTTTACAGGGTTTACAGGGTTTACGCTGTTTACCCTTAAATTCGCGTAAATCTCGTAAACCGCATAAACCCCCATAAACCACGCAAACCCCGTAAACCCTGTAAATCTCGAAAACCACTTAAACCGTTATACAGTTTATGGGATTTACGTGGTTTTCGAGGTTTACAGTGTTTACGGGGTTTACGATTTACGAGGTTTTTTGGGTTTACGCGGTTTACTTTGAAAACCCCGAAAACTCCGAAAACCTCGTACAAATCGTAAACCCCGCAAACTCCGTAAACCCCGCAAACCCCACAAACCCTGTAAACCCCGCAAACCCCGTAAACCCCGTAAACCCCGTAAACCGTGTAAACCCCATAAACCCGCGTAAACAGTGTAAACCTCAGAAACCCGGTAAACTCCGTGATGCCCGTAAACTCTGTAAACCCCGTTCGAACCGTAAACTGCGTAAACCGCGTAAACCGTTTAAACCCGATAAACCTCGTACCTCGCAAATCGTGTAATCCCCGTAAACCCGCGTAAACCGCGCAAATCACATAAACCCCGTAAACCCCGTAAACCCCGTAAATCTCGTAAACCCCGTAAACCCCGTAAACCCCGTAAACCCCGTAAACCCCCGTAAACCCCGTAAACTCCGTAAACACGCGTAAACTGCGTAATTCCCGAAATCCCCGTAAATCCAGTACAAATCGTAAACCCCGTAAACTGCGTAAACTGCGTAAAATTTGCTAACCCCGTAAACCCCGTAAATCCCGCAAATCCCGCAAACCCCGCAAACCCTGCAAACCCCGCAAACCCGGCAAACCCCGAAAACCCAGCAAACCCCGAAAACCTTGTAAACCCGCGTAAACAGTGTAAACCTCGGAAACCCGGTAAACCCCGAGATGCCCGTAAACCTTGTAAACCCCGTTCGAACCGTAAATCGCGTAAACCGCATAAACCGTTTAAACCCGATAAACCCAGTACCTCGTAAACCGTGTAATCCCCGCAAACCAGCGTAAACCGCGTAAACCGCGCAAATCACATAAACCCCGTAAACCCCGTAAACCCCATAAACCCCGTAAACCCCGTAAACCCCGTAAACCCCGTAAAACCCGTAAACCCCGTAAACCCCCGTACAAATCGTGGGTGTAAACTGCGTAAACTGCGTAAAATTTGCTAACCCCGTAAACTCTATAAATCCCGCAAATCCCGCAAACCCCGCAAACGCTGCAAAGCCCGCAAACCCGGCAAACCCCGAAAACCCAGCAAACCCCGAACGCAAACCCCGCAAACCCTGAAAACCCTGAAAACCCCGCAAACCGCAAAAAACCCGCAAACTGTGAAAACTCCTTGAACCCCCGTAAACCCCGTAACCCCCATAAACCCCGTAAACCCTACCCTTAAAACCTCGAGAAACCCGAAAAACCCTGAAAACTCGCCGAAAACCCTTGAAACACCGGTAAACCCCGTAAACCCCGTAAACCCCGTAAACCCCGCAACCCGCAACCCGCGCACGCGCGCAATTATCGCACATACGCAAACCCCAACAAAATGCCCGCCAACGGCTCGCAAACCGCAGATAACCCTGAAAACGTTGATAAATCGCAAATATCCCTCATAACCTCGTAGAAAGTCTGTAACCGGGCCGTAAATTGCGTAAAACTGGCGTAAACTGCGTAAACTGCGTAAACCCCCGAAATGCACGCCGTAAACCGCCGGTAACCCCGTAAACCGGTAAACCCCGAATGAATCCTCGTACCCGCTCGCTGTAAAGCCCCACCTGTCGGAATAATCCTCCGGTAAACCCCTGGAAATAATGCGTAAACCCCGAATAATCCTCTAAACCCGCCCAATAATCCCGGACCCGAATAATGCCCTCAGCCTTGCAAAACCCGTAAAAACCCCGCATCTTTGGCAACTCGTAAACCGCGTAAACCCCGCCCTGAAAACTGCTGAAAATCTCGCCTAAAATCGTCTTGGCAATACGCCCGCATAACTGGTAAAAAACGACGGCTCGCAAACCCACAAAACCCCTCGTAAAACCCGCTAAATCCCGCCCCGCACAAAACAACCGCGCTAAACGACGGCAATACCCGTAAACTGCAACGCCACGGTAAAGTTCTTGTGTAAACCAACTGTGTAACCCGTAAACGCGGTAATACCCGTGAACAAACCCGGTAAAATCCACCCTGAATAACCTCTGGCAAACTTGTCGTACGGGATTTAACCGCGGCGATTTTACACGTGGTTTACGAGGTTTTACACGGTTTTTAATGCGGTGTTTTAAACTGGGATTTTTCGGGGTTTATGGGTTTTTACAGGGTTTACGAGGGTTTTACGACCGCGATTTACGACGGTTTACGCAGTTTAATGGGGGTTAGCAAGGTTTAACGTGGTTTACAACGGGCGTTTAAACGGTTTTGGTAAAGGGTTTTACAATGTGGTTTTAAAGCGAGGATCGTTGCGAGATTTATGCCGGGTTTTAAGAAGTTATTACCCGCAGTTTAAGCGTACGGTTTTTAGCAGAGTTTAAAACGGCGGGTTTTACGGGGGTTTGAGCATAGCTTTAATTAATTTGAGGTTTCGTAATTTCGGTACGCGGGTTTAACGGAGGTTTATGGGGAACTTCGGCTGTTTCTGGGTTTTTCGGGGTTGGCACCGCCGGTTAACGCAGGGTTTACCGCAGTTTTAAATACATAACCGGGTTTTTATTTAATTATACAATGAGGTTTTATACGGTTTTACGGGATTTATACCTCGATTACATAGTACCCAGCGGGTTTTGGGGTTTTT
>KZ451923.1:1042634-1058298 GCA_002786265.1 Apostasia shenzhenica
CTCGCAAACTTCGTACAGGATTTATGCGGTTTACACGGGTTTACGGGGTTTACACGGGTTTACGGGGTTTACACGGTTTACGGTGTTTATGGGATTTTCGGGGTTTATAGGGTTTATGGGGTTTACGAGGTTTACGCAGTTTACGAGGTTTACGCAGTTTATGGGGGTTACGAAGTTTACGCGGTTTACGGGGTTTACGATTTGTAAGGGGTTTACAGGGTTTACGAGGATTTCGAGGTTTACCGGGTTTTTAGAGTTTACGCGGTTTACGCAGGTTTACAGAGTTTACGTGGTTTACGGGGTTTACGCAGTTTATGCGGTTTACAATTTGTACGGGGCTTACGAGGTTTACGGGGAATTCGGGGTTTACCGGGTTTTCAGGGTTTGCGCCGGTTAACAGGGTTTACGCAGTTTACGGGTTTTTACGAGGTTTACGGTTTATGGGATTTACGCGGTTTACGGGGTTTACGGTTTACAGTTTACAAGGTTTATGCGGTTTACCCTAATATTCGCGTAAACCTCGTAAACCACATAAACCCCGTAAACCACGCAAACCTCGTAAACTGTGCAAACCCCGAAAACCTCTTAAAGTGTGATACAGTTTACGAGGTTTACACGGTTTATGGGGTTTACGTGATTTACGGGGTTTACAGGGTTTACGATTTATGGGGTTTTCGGGGTTTACGCGGTTTTCTTTGAAAACCCCGAAAACCACGAAAACCTTGTACAAATCGTAAACTCCGCAAACCGTGTAAACCCCGCAAACCCCGTAAACCCTGTAAACACCGCAAACCACACAAACCCTGTAAACCCCGCAAACCCCGTAAACCCCGTAAACCGTGTAAACCCCGTAAACCCGCATAAATAGTGTAAACCTCAAAAACTCGGTAAACCCCAAAATGCCCGTAAACCCTGTAAACCCTGTAAACCCCGTTCGAACCGTAAACCACGTAAACCGCGTGAACCCCATAAAACTCGTACCCCATAAACCGTGTAATACCCGTAAACCCGCGTAAAACACGTAAACCGCGTAAATCGCGTAAATCGCATAAACCCCGTAAACCCTGTATACCGAGTAAACCCCGTAAACCCCGTAAACCCCGTAAACCCCGTAAACCCCGTAAACCCCGTAAACCTCGTAAACCCCATAAACCCTGTAAACCATGTAAACCCCCATAAACCCCGTAAACTGCGTAAACTTCATAAACACGCGTAAACTGCGTAATCCCCGTAAATTCCGTACAAATTGTAAACCCCGTAAATTGCGTAAACTGCGTAAACTTCGCTAACCCCGTAAACCCCGTAAACCCCGCAAACCCCGCAAACCCCGCAAACCCCGCATACCCTGCAAACCCCGAAACCCTGCAAACTCTAAAAACCCCGCAAACCGCAAAAAACCCGCAAACTGTGAAAACCCCTTGAACCCCTGTAAACCCCATAAACCCCCGTAAACCCCGAAAACTCTGAAAACCCCGTAAACCCCGAAAACCCCGTAAACCCCGTAAACCCCGTAAACCCCGCAAGCCCGCAACCCCGCAACCCGCGCAATTCGCAAATACCGCAAACCCTACAAACCTCGCAAACCGCGTAAACCCCGAAAACCCGATAAATCCCGAAATTCTCATAAACCCCGTAGAAACCGCAAACCGCGTAAACTGCGTAAACCCGGTAAACCCCGAAATCCCCATAAACCACGTAAACCCCGTAAACCCTGTAAAACCCTTGGAGGGTTAATGCGGTTTATGGGGTTTACAGGGTTTACGCGGTTTACCATGCAATTCGCGCGGGCAAACCCCGTAAACCGTGCAAACCCCGAAAACCCCATAAACCGTGATACGGTTTACGAGGTTTACACGATTTATGGGGTTTACGGGGTTTCCGGGGTTTACGCGGTTTACTTTGAAAATCTCGAAAACCCCTTAAACCCCTTAAACCTCGTACAAATTGTAAACCCCGCAAACAGTGTAAACCCCTTAAACCCAATAAACCCAGCAAACCCTGTAAACCCTGCAAACGCAGAATACCCTGTAAACCGCGTAAACCACGTAAACCATGTAAACCCCGTAAACCCGCGTAAACCTCTGTGAACCGCGTAAATCTCGTAATGTGTAAATCGAGTAAACAGCGTAAATTCTGTAAACCCCGTAAAACCCGTAATCCTCATAAACCCCGTAAACCCCGTAAACCCCGTAAACTGCGTAAACTGCGTAAACTCTGTAAACACGCGTAAACTGCGTAATCCCCGAAATTCTCGTAAACCCCGTACAAATCGTAAACCCCGTAAACCGCGTAAACTGCGTAAACTTCAATAACCCTGAAAACCCCGAAAACCTCGAAAACCTTGAAAACCGGGCTTTCGGAGTTTACGCGGTTTACGGGATTTACGCGGTTTATGCGGTTTACGATTTGTACGGGGTTTACGGGGTTTACAGGGATTTCGGGGTTTACTGGGTTTTCGGGGTTTACGCAGTTTACTAGTTTTTGCGTGGTTTATGGGGTTTACGAGGTTTACGGTTTATGGGGTTTACGCGGTTTATGGGGTTTACGGTTTACAGGGTTTACGCTGTTTACCCTGAAATTTGCGTAAATCTCGTAAACCGCATAAACCCCGTAAACCACGCAAACTCTGTAAACCCTACAAATCTCGAAAACCCCTTAAACCGTGATACGGTTTATGGGATTTATGTGGTTTACGGGGTTTACAGTGTTTACGGGGTTTACGATTTACGGGGTTTTTTGGGTTTACGCGGTTTACTTTGAAAACCCCGAAAACTCCGAAAACCTCGTACAAATCGTAAACCCCGCAAACTCCGTAAACCTAGTAAACCCCGCAAACCCCACAAACCCTGTAAACCCCGCAAACCCCGTAAATCTCGTAAACCCCGTAAACCGTGTAAACCCCGTAAACCCGCATAAATAGTGTAAACCTCGGAAACCCGGTAAACCCCGAGATGCCCGTAAACCCTGTAAACCCCGTTCGAACCGTAAACCGCGTAAACCGCATAAACTGTTTAAACCCGATAAACCCCGTACCTCGTAAACCGTGTAATCTCGTAAACCCGCGTAAACCGCATAAACCGCGTAAACCCCGTAAACCCCGTAAACCCCCGTAAACCCCGTAAACTCCGTAAACACGCGAAAACTGCGTAATTCTCGAAATCCCCGTAAATCCCATACAAATCGTAAACCCCGTAAACTGCGTAAACTGCGAAAAATTCGCTAACCCCGTAAACCCCGTAAATCCCGCAAATCCCGCAAACCCCGCAAACCCTGCAAACCCCGCAAACCCGGCAAATCCCGAAAACCCAGCAAACCCCGAACGCAAACCCCGCAAACCCCGAAAACTCTGAAAACCCCGCAAACCGCGAAAAACCCGCAAACCGTGAAAACTCCTTGAACCCCCATAAACCCCGTAAACCCCCATAAACCCCGTAAACCCTGTAAACCTCGAAAACCCCAAAAACCCTGAAAACCCCGAAGACCCCGTAAACCCCGTAAACCCCGTAAACCCCGCAACCTTGCAACTTGCGCAACCCGCGAAATTCGCAAATACCGCAAACCCGCAAATCTCGCAAACCTCGCAAACCGCGTAAACCCCGAAAACCCGATAAATTCCAAAATCCTCATAAACCTCGTAGAAATCGTAAACCGCGTAAATTGCATAAACTGCGTAAACCCCGTAAACCCTCGCAAACCCCGTAAACCGCGTAAACCCCGAAAACCCCGAAAATCCCATAAATCCCGAATAACCTCGCAAACCCTGTAAACCTCGCAAACCCCACAAACCCCGTAAACCCCTAAATCCCCAGAAACCCTGTAAACCGTGTAAACCACGCAAACCCCGTAAACCGCAAACCCCGTAAATTGTGTAAACCCCGTAAACCGCGTAAACCCTGAAAACCCGGTAAACCCCGAATAACCTCGCAAACTTCGTACGGGATTTACACGGGTTTACTTACACGGTTTACGGTGTTTACAGGATTTTCGGAGTTTATAGGGTTTACGGGGTTTATGAGGTTTACGCGGTTTACGAGGTTTACGCAGTTTACGGGGTTTACGAGGTTTATACGGTTTACGGGGTTTACAGTTTGTAAGGGGTTTATAGGGTTTACGAGGATTTCGAGGTTTACCAGGTTTTTAGAGTTTACGCGGTTTACGCAGGTTTACAGAGTTTACGAGGTTTACGGGGTTTACGCAGTTTATGCGGTTTATGATTTGTATGTGGTTTACGAGGTTTACGGGGAATTCCGGGTTTACTAGGTTTTCGGGGTTTGCACTGGTTAATAGGGTTTACGCAGTTTACGGGTTTTTACGAGGTTTACGGTTTACGGCTTACGAGATTTACACGGTTTACGGGGTTTACGGTTTACGGTTTACGGGGTTTACAAGGTTTATGCAGTTTACCCTAAAATTCGCGTAAACCTTGTAAACCGCATAAACCCTGTAAACCACGCAAACCTCGTAAACTGTGCAAACCCCAAAAACATCTTAAACCGTGATACGGTTTACGAGGTTTACACGGTTTATGGGGTTTACGTGATTTACGGGGTTTACGGGGTCTACGATTTACGGGGTTTTCGGGGTTTACGCAGTTTGCTTTGAAAACCCCGAAAACCTCGAAAACGTCGAAAACCTTATACAAATCGTAAACTCCGCAAACCGTGTAAACCCCGCAAACCCCGTAAACCCTGTAAACCCCGCAAACCCCACAAACCCTGTAAACCCCGCAAACCCCGTAAACCCCGTAAATCCCGTAAACCGTGTAAACCCCGTAAACCCGCGTAAACAGTGTAAACCTCGAAAACTTGGTAAACCCTGTAAACCGGGTAAACCCCAAAATGCCCGTAAACCCAGTAAACCCTGTAAACCTCGTTCGAACCGTAAACCGCATAAACCGCGTGAACCCCATAAACCTCATACCCCGTAAACCGTGTAATCCCTATAAATCCGCGTAAATCACGTAAAACGCGTAAACCGCGTAAATCGCGTAAATCGCGTAAATCACATAAACCCCGTAAACCCCGTAAACCGAGTAAACCCTGTAAAGCCCGTAAACCCCGTAAACTCCGTAAACCCCATAAACCCCGTAAACCTCGTAAACCCCGTAAACCTCGTAAACCCCCGTAAACCCCGTAAACTGCGTAAACTTCGTAAACACGCGTAAACTGTGTAATCCCCGAAATCCTCGTAAATTTCATACAAATTGTAAACCCCGTAAATCGCGTAAACTGCGTAAACTTCGCTAACCCCGTATACCCCGTAAACCCCGCAAACCCTGCAAATCTGCAAACCCCGCAAACACCGCATACCCGGCAAACCCCGAAAATCCTGCAAACCCCGAAAACCTTGCAAACCCCGAAAACCCTGCAAACCCTGAAAACCCCGCAAACCGCAAAAAACCCGCAAACTACGAAAACCCCTTGAACCCCTGTAAACCCCGTAAACCCCCGTAAACCCCGTAAACCCCGTAAACCCGGAAAACCCTGAAAACCCCATAAACCCCGAAAACCCCGTAAACCCCGTAAACCCCGTAAACCCCGCAAGCCCGCAACCCGCGCAACCCACGCAACCCGCGCAATTTGCAAATATCGCAAACCATGGAAACCTCGCAAACCGCGTAAACCCCGAAAACTCGATAAATCCCGAAATCCTCATAAATCCCGTAGAAACCGTAAACCGCATAAACTGCGTAAACCCGGTAAACCCCGAAATCCCCATAAACCGCGTAAACCCCGTAAACCCTGTAAAACCCTTGGAGGGTTAATGCGGTTTACGGGGTTTACAGGGTTTATGCGGCTTACCATGAAATTCGCGCGGGTAGACCCTGTAAACCGTGCAAACCCCAAAAATCCCATAAACTGTGATACGGTTTACGAGGTTTACACGATTTATGGGGTTTACAGGGTTTACGGTTTACGGGGTTTCCGGGGTTAACGCGGTTTACTCTGAAAATCTCAAAAACCCCTTTAACCCCGCAAACAGTGTAAACACCTTAAACCTCGTACATATTGTAAACCCCTTAAACCCCGTAAACCCAGCAAACCCTGTAAACCCCGCAAACGCAGTAAACCCCTAAACCGCGTAAACTCCGTAAACCATGTAAACCCCGTAAACCCACGTAAACCTCGAAAAACCGGTAAACTCTGTAAACCCCGTAAACCTTGTTCGAACTGTAAACCGCGTAAACCTGGTACCCCGTAAACCGTGTAAACCCCGTAAACCCGCTTAAATCGCGTAAACCACGTAAACTGTGTAAACCGCGTAAATATCGAAATGTGTAAATCGAGTAAACAGTGTAAATTTCGTAAACCCCGTAAAACTCGTAAACCCCGTAAACCACATAAACCCCGTAAACTACGTAAACTCTGTAAATACGCATAAACTGCGTAATCCTCGAAATTCTCGTAAACCCCGTACAAATCGTAAACCCCGTAAACCGCATAAACTGCATAAACTTCAATAACCCTAAAAACCCCGAAAACCCCGAAAACCTTGAAAACCCCGTAAACCCTGCAAACCCCGTAAACTCCGTAAACCGCAAACCCCATAAACTGTGTAAACCCCGTAAACCACGTAAAGCCTGAAAACCCTGTAAACCCCGAATAACCCAGCAAACTTCGTACGAGGTTTATGCGGTTTACGGGGTTTACAGTTTGTAAGGGGTTTACAGGGTTTACGAGGATTTCGCGGTTTACGGGGTTTACGCAGGTTTACGGGCTTTATGCGGTTTACGGGGTTTACGAGATTTTCGGGGTTTATAGGGTTTACATGATTTACGGTGTTTATGGGGTTCACGAGGTTTATGCGGTTTACGGGGTTTATGAGATTTTAGCAGTTTACAGGGTTTACGATTTGTACGGGGTTTACAGGGTTTACGAGGATTTCGAGGTTTACCGGGTTTTCAGAGTTTACGCGGTTTACGGGGTTTATGCGGTTTATGCGGTTTACGATTTGTACGGGGTTTACGGGGTTTACGGGGTTTCGGGGTTTACTGGGTTTTCGGGGTTTACACAGTTTACGGGTTTTTACGCGATTTATGGGGTTTACGAGGTTTACGGTTTACGGAGTTTACGCGGTTTACGGGGTTTACGGTTTACGGGGTTTACTGTTTAAACCACATAAACCCCGTAAACCCCGTAAACCCTGTAAAACCCTTGGAGGGTTAATGCGGTTTACGGGGTTTACAGGGTTTACACGGTTTACCATGAAATTCGCGCGGGCAAACCCTGTAAACCGTGCAAACCCCGAAAACCCCATAAACTGCGATACGGTTTACGAGGTTTACATGGTTTATGGGATTTACGGGGTTTATGGTTTACGGGGTTTCCGGGGTTTACGCGGTTTACTTTGAAAATCTCGAAAACCCCTTAAACCCCGCAAACAGTGTAAACCCCTTAAACCTCGTACATATTGTATACCCCGCAAACAGTGTAAACCTCTTAAACCCCGTAAACCCAGCAAACCCTGTAAACCCAGCAAACGCAGTAAACCCTGTAAACCGCGTAACCCCCGTAAACCATGTAAACCCCGTAAACCCGTGTAAACATCGAAAAACCGGTAAACCTCGAAATCCCCGTAAACCCTGTAAACCCTGTAAACCTCGTTCGAACCGTAAACCGCGTAAACCCCATAAACACCGTACCCCGTAAACCATGTAAACCCCGTAAACCCGCGTAAATCGCGTAAACCACGTAAACCGTGTAAATCGCGTAAATCTCGTAATGTGTAAATCGAGTAAACAGCGTAAACTCCGTAAACCCTGTAAAACCCGTAAACCCCGTAAACCCCGTAAACCCTGTAAACCCCGTAAACTGCGTAAACTCTGTAAACACGCGTAAACTGCGTAATCCCCGAAATTCCCGTAAATCCTGTACAAATCATAAACCCCGTAAACTGCGTAAACTGCGTAAACTGCGCTAACCCTGAAAACTTCGAAAACCCCGAAAACCTTGAAAACCCCGTAAACCCTGCAAACCTCGTAAACTCTGTAAACCGCAAACTCCGTAAACTGTGTAAACCCCGTAAACCGTGTAAACCCTGAAAACCCCGAATAACCCCGCAAACTTCGTACGGGAATTATGCGATTTACGCGGGTTTACGGGGTTTATACGGTTTACGAGGTTTACGGGATTTTTGGGGTTTATGGGGTTTACGCGGTTTACGGGGTTTATAGGGTTTACGCGGTTTACGGGGTTTACGGGGTTTACAAGGTTTACGCGCTTTACGGGGTTTATGAGATTTTAGCGATTTATGGGGTTTACGGTTTGTACGGGGTTTACATGGTTTACGAGGATTTCGAGGTTTACCGGGTTTTCAGAGTTTACGCGGTTTACGGGGTTTACGCGGTTTATGCGGTTTACGATTTGTACGGGGTTTACGGGGTTTACGGGGATTTCGGGGTTTACTGGGATTTCTAGGTTTATGGTTTATGGGGTTTACACGGTTTATGGGGTTTACGATTTACGGGGTTTACGGTTTACAGGGTTTACGCTGTTTACCCTGAAATTCGCGTAAATCTCGTAAACCGCATAAACCCCGTAAACCACGCAAACCCCGTAAACCCTGCAAATCTCGAAAACCCCTTAAACTGTGATACGGTTTATGGGATTTACGTGGTTTACGGGGTTTACAGTGTTTACGGGGTTTACGATTTACGGGGTTTTTTGGGTTTACGCAGTTTACATTGAAAACCCGAAAACTCCGAAAACCTCGTACAAATCGTAAACCCCGCAAACTCCGTAAACCCAGTAAACCCCGCAAACCCCGCAAACCCCACAAACCCTATAAACCTCGCAGACCCCGTAAACCCCGTAAACCCCGTAAACCGTGTAAACCCCGTAAACCCGCGTAAATAGTGTAAACCTCGGAAACCCAGTAAACCCCGAGATGCCCGTAAACCCTGTAAACCCCGTTCGAACCGTAAACTGTGTAAATTATTTAAACTCGATAAACCTCGTACCACGTAAACCGTGTAATCCCCGTAAACCCCTGTAAACCGCGTAAACAGCATAAACCGGGCAAATTGCATAAACCCCGTAAACCCCGTAAACCCCGTAAACCCCCGTAAACTCCGTAAACACACGTAAACTGCATAATCCCCGAAATCCCCGTAAATCCCGTAAACTCCCGTAAACCCCGTAAACTGCGTAAACTGCATAAAATTCGCTAACCCCGTAAACCCCGTAAACCCCGTAAATCCCGTAAATCCCGCAAACCCCGCAAACCCCGCAAACCCTGCAAACCCCGCAAACCCGGCAAACCCCGAAACCCAGCAAACCCCGAACGCAAACCCCACAAACCCCGAAAACCCTGAAAACCCCGCAAACTGCGAAAAACCCGCAAACCGTGAAAACTCCATGAACCCGCGTAAACCCCTAAACCTACCCATGAAGACACTCCCCGTAAACCCCGTAAACCTCGAAAACCTCCGAAAAACGACCTGAAAACCCCCGAAAAACCCCATAAACCCCCGTAAACCCCGCAACCCCGCAACCCGCGCAACCCGCGCAACCCGCGCAATTCGCAAATACCGCAAACCCCGCAAATCCCGCAAACCTCGCAAACCGCATAAACCCCGAAAACCCGATAAATCCCAAAATCTTCATAAACCTCGTAGAAATCGTAAACCGCGTAAATTGCGTAAACTGCGTAAACCCGGTAAACCCCGAAATCCCCGTAAACTGCATAAACCCCGTAAACCCCGAATAATCCCGTAAACCCCGAATAATCCCGTAAACCCCGAATAACCCCGCAAAACACGTAAACCCCGCAAACCTCGCAAACCCCGCAAACCCCGTAAACCTCGCAAACAGCGTAAACCCCGCAAACCCCGCAAACCACGTAACCGTAAACCCCGCAAACCCCGTAAACCGCGTAAACCCCGAAAACCCCGAAAATCCCATAAATCCCAAATAACCCCGCAAACCCTGTAAACCACGCAAACCCCACAAATCCCGTAAACCCCTAAATCCCCAAAAACCCCGTAAACCGCGTAAACCACGCAAACCCCGTAAACCGCAAACCTCGTAAACTGTGTAAACCCCGTAAACCGCGTAAACCCTGAAAACCCGGTAAACCCCGAATAACCTCGCAAACTTCGTACGGGATTTATGCGATTTACACGGGTTTACAGGGTTTACATGGTTTACGGTGTTTACAGGATTTTTGGGGTTTATAGGGTTTACGGGGTTTACGAGGTTTATGCGATTTACGAGGTTTACGCAGTTTATGGGGGTTACGAAGTTTACGCGGTTTATGGGGTTTACGGTTTGTAAGGGGTTTACAGGGTTTACGAGGATTTCGAGGTTTACCGAGTTTTTATAGTTTACGCGGTTTACGCAGGTTTACAGAGTTTACACGGTTTACGGGGTTTACGCAGTTTATGCGGTTTACGATTTGTACGGGGTTTACTAGGTTTACGGGGAATTCGGGGTTTACTGGGTTTTCGGGGTTTGCGCCGGTTAACAGGGTTTACGCAGTTTATGGGTTTTTACGAGGTTTACGGTTTATGGGATTTACGCGGTTTATGGGGTTTACGGTTTACGGGGTTTACAAGGTTTATGCGGTTTACCCTAAAATTCGCGTAAACCTTGTAAACCGCGTAAACCCCGTAAACCACGCAAACCTCGTAAACCGTGCAAACGCCGAAAACCTCTTAAACCTTGATACGGTTTACGAGGTTTACACGGTTTATGGGGTTTACGTGATTTACGGGGTTTACGGGGTTTACGATTTATGGGGTTTTCGGGGATTACGCGGTTTGCTTTGAAAACCCCAAAAACCTCGAAAAACTTGTACAAATCGTAAACTCCGCAAACCGTGTAAACCCCGCAAACCCCGTAAACCCTGTAAACTCCGCAAACCCCAAAAACCCTGTAAACCCCGACAACCCCCTAAACCCCGTAAACCCCGTAAACCATGTAAACCCCGTAAACCCGCGTAAACAGTGTAAACCTCGAAAACTCGGTAAACCCCAAAATGCCCGTAAACCCTGTAAACCCCGTTCGACCGTAAACCGCGTAAACTGCGTGAACCCCATAAACCTCGTACCCCGTAAACCGTGTAATCCCCGTAATCCCGCGTAAAACGCGTAAACCGCGTAAATCGCGTAAATCGCATAAACCCCGTAAACCGAGTAAACCCTATAAACCCCGTAAACCCCGTAAACCCCATAAACCCCGTAAACCCCGTAAACCTCGTAAACCCCGTAAACCCCGTAAACCCCCCTAAACCCCGTAAACTTTGTAAACACGCGTAAACTGCGTAATCCCCGAAATCCCCGTAAATTTTGTACAAATTGTAAACCCCGTAAATCGCATAAACTGCGTAAACTTCGCTAACCCCGTAAACCCCGCAAACCCCGCAAACCCCGCAAACCCCGCATACCCGGCAAACCCCAAAAACCCCGCAAACCCCGAAAACCCTGCAAACCCCGAAAACCCTGCAAACCCTGAAAACCCCGCAAACCGCAAAAAACCTGCAATTACAGAGATTTCGGGGATTACGCGGTTTATGCGTGTTTACGGAGTTTATGCAGTTTACGGGGTTTACAGGGTTTATGGGGATTACGGGGGTTTACAGGGTTTGCGGGGTTTACGGGGTTTGTGGGGTTTACACAGTTTGCGTGGTTTACGATTTGTACGAGGTTTTCAGGGTTTTCGGGGTTTTCAAAGTAGACTGCGTAAACCCCGAAAACCACATAAACCGTAAACCCCGTAAACCTCGTAAACCCCGTAAACCCTGTAAACCATGCAGTTTACTGGGTTTTCAGGGTTTGAACGGTTTACGGGGTTTGCAGGGTTTACAAGATTTACGCAGTTTATGAGGTTTACAAGAATTTCAGGGTGAACCGCGTAAACCCTGTAAACCCCGTAAACCGTAAACCCCTTAAACCCAGTAAACCGCGTAAATCCCGTAAACAATAAACCTCGTAAACCCCATAAACCGCGTAAAACCCCGTTATCCGCGTAAACCCGTGTAAACCCCGAAAACCCAGGAAACCTCGAAATCACCGTAAACCCTATAAACCCCGTAAACCCCGTACAAATCGTAAACCGCGTAAACCGCGTAAACCCCATAAACCACATAAACTCCGTAAACCTGCGTAAATCGCGTAAACCCTGAAAACCCGGAAAACCCCGAAATCCTTGTAAACCCTATAAACCCCGTACAAACCGTAAACCCCGTAAACCTCATAAACCTCGTAAACCCCGTAAATCGCGTAATCCCGCGTAAACCACGTAAACCCTGTACGAAGTTTGCGGGGTTATTCAGGGTTTACCAGGTTTTCGGGGTTAATTTGATTTACGGGGTTTACGCAATTTACGGGGTTTGCGGTTTACGGGATTTACAGGGTTTGCGGGGTTTACGGGGTTTGCGGGGTTTGCAGGGTTTGCGGGGTTTGCGGGGTTTACACGGTTTGCGTGGTTATTCAGGATTTATCAGATTTTCGGGGTTTTCAGGGTTTATGCGGTTTACGGGGTTTGCAGGGTTTACGGGGTTTACGTGGTTTGCGGGGTTTACCGGGTTTGCGGGGTTTGCGGGGTTTACGGGGTTTGCAGGGTTTACGGGGTTTGCGAGGTTATTCGGGATTTACGGGATTATTCGGGGTTTACGGGATTATTTGGGATTTCGGGGTTTACCGGGTTTACGCAGTTTACTTTATGCGGTTTACGATTTCTACGGGGTTTATGAGGATTTCGGGATTTCGTAAACAGTGTAAACTCTGTAAAACCTTCTAAAATGCGAAAACCCCGTAAACCTGTGAAAACCCCACAAACCATCTAAACCGTGTAAACCTGCATAAACCCCGTAAACCTGGTAAACCCCGAAAACACGGTAAACCCCGAATAACGCCGCAAACCCCCTAAACCCCACAAACCCCGTAAACCCCTCAAACCCCCTAAACCCTGTAAACCGTGTAAACCTTGCAAACCCGCGTAAACCCCGTAACGTAAACCGTGTAAACCCCGAATAACCCCGCAAACCCCGAAATCCCCGCAAACTCCGTAAACCCCGCAAACCCCGTAAGCCCCGTAAACCCGTCTAAACCGCTTAAACCCCGAAAAACCGGTAAACCCCGAAATCCCCGTAAACCCCATAAATCTCGTAAACCCCGTAAATCTCGTAAACCCCGTAAGCCCTGTAAACTCTGTATAACCGCGTAAACCCCGAAATCCCCGCAAATCCTGCAAACTGCGCAAATCCCGCAAACACTGCAAATCGTGCAAACCCCGCAAACCCTGCAAACCGCGTAAACTGCGTAAACCCAAAAAACTGCGTAAACCCAAAAACCCGGTAAACCCCAAAATCCCCGTAAACCCCATACAAACCGTAAACCCCGTAAATCGCATAAACCGCGTAAACCCCGAAAAACTGCGTAAGCGGCCCGTAAACTCCGTAAACCGCATAAACCGGATAAACCCTGCAAACCCCGTAAATCCTGCAAACCCCGTAAACCCCGCAAACCCTGTAAACTGCGTAAACTCAGTAAACCCCGAAATCCCCGTAAAACCCATAAACCCTGAAATCCCCGTAAACCCCGAAATCCCCGTAAACCCCAAAATCCCCGAAATCCCCGTAAACCCCATAAACCCTGAAATCCCTGTAAACCCCGTAAACCCCGAAATCCCCGTAAACGCCAAAATCCCTGTAAACACCATAAACCCTGTAAACACTGAAATCCCCGTAAACCCTGTAAACCCCATAAACCCCGCAAACTCTGTAAACCCTGTAAACCGCAAACCCCGTAAACCCCGTAAATCGCGTAAACCCCAAAATCCCCGTAAACCCCGTAAACCCTATAGACCCCGAAATCCCCGTAAACCCCGTAAACCCCATAAATCCCGTAAACCGCGCAAACCTCGTAAACCGTGCAAACCCCAAAAACCCCGAATAACCCCGCAAACCCTGGAAAAACCGCAAATCCTGCAAACCCCGCAAACCCTGCAAACCCCGCAAATCTTGCAAACCGCGTAAACCCCATAGAAACTGTAAACTGCGTAAACTGCGTATACCCGGTCAACCCCGAAATCCCCGTAAACCCCATAAACCCCGAAATCCCCGTAAACCCCATAAACCCCGAAATCCCCGTAAACCCTGAAATCCCCGTAAACCCTGTAAATCGCGTAAACCCTGAAATCCCCATAAACTCCATAAATCCCGTAAACAGCGCAAACCCCGCAAACCCCGTAAACCCCGTAAACCCCGAAAACCCCGTAAACCCCACAAACCCCGAAATCCCTGTAAACTGTGTAAACCCCGTATACCTCGTAAACCCCGCAAACCCAGTAAACCCCGAATAATCCCGTAAACCCAGTAAACCGTGTAAACCCCGTAAACCTGGCAAACCACATAAACCTAGTAAACCCCGCAAACCCCGTAAACTGCATAATCCCTGAAAACCCCAAAAATTCGATAAATCTCGAATAACCCTGCAAACCCTGTAAACCCTGCAAACCCTGCAAACCCCGCAAACCACGCAAACCCCGCAAACCCTGTAAACCCCGCAAACCCCGCAAACCCCGTAAACCCCAAAAACCTGGTAAACCCCGAATAACCCCGCAAACTTCGTACGGGGTTTACGCGGGTTTACGAGGTTTACGCAGTTTATGCGGTTTACGGGGTTTACGGGATTTTCGGGGTTTATAGGGTTTACGCGATTTACGGGGTTTACGAGGTTTACGCGGTTTACAGGGTTTACGAGGTTTACGCGGTTTACAGGGTTTACGAGGACTTCGAAGTTTTTCGGGTTTTCAGGGTTTACGCAGTTTACGTAGGTTTACGTAGGTTTACGCAGTTTATGCGGTTTATGCGGTTTACGGTTTGTATGGGGTTTACGGGATTTAGGGTTTAGGGTTTAGGGTTGCCCGAGTTTTGCGGGTTGCGCGGGTTGTCTGGGTTGCCCGGGTTGCGCGAGTTGCGGGTTGCGGGTTGCGGGATGCGGGTTGGGTTGCGCGGGTTGGTAGGGTTTGCGGGGTTTGCAGGGTTTGCAGGGTTTACGGGATTTTCGGGGTTTTTGGGGTTTTCGTGGTTTACGGGGTTTACGGGGTTTATGGGGTTTACGAGTGTTTACAGGTGTTTACGGGTGTTTACGGTGTTTAAGGGGTTTTCGCGCTTTAAGGGGTTTAAGGGGTTTGCGGGGTTTGCGGGGTTTGCGGGATTTGCAGGGTTTGCGGGGTTTGAGGGGTTTACAGGTTTTGCGCGGTTTACGAGGTTTGCAGTGTTTTAACGGTTTGCGAGGATTACGATTTGTACGAGGTTTTCGGAGTTTTCAGGGTTTTCAAAGTAAACCGCGTAAACCGCGAAAACCCTGTAAACCGTAAACCCCGTAAACCCCATAAACCGTGTAAACCTCGTAAACCGTATCACGGTTTAAGGGGCTTTCGAGGTTTGCACGATTTACAGGGTTTTCGTGGTTTATGGGGTTTACGCGGTTTACGAGGTTTACGCAAATTTCTGGGTTATTCGCGTAAATCCTGTAAACCCCGTAAACCGTAAACCCCGTTAACCCCTTAAACCGTATAAACCCCGTAAACCTCGCAAATCCCATAAACCGCGTAAAAACCCGTATGGTGTAAACCCCGTAAACCGCGTAAACTCCGTAAACCTGCGTAAACCTTGTAAACCCTGAAAACCCGGTAAACCCCAAAATCCTAGTAAACCC
>KZ451923.1:1114155-1168053 GCA_002786265.1 Apostasia shenzhenica
GGTTTACTTAAATAAAATGTAAGGATTTTTTAACTAGGGTGTGTTGGTTGTAAAATTAAAATAAATAAGTGTGTGTCATATAATATTTAACTTTAGGGTGTCTAATAAGTAAATATTGAAATTTTTTGTGTCATACGGGTAAAAACTTTTGCGTTTTTTTCAAAATACTATTTTGAAATGTTTGAAATGTTAACATTTTTATATTTTAATTTAAATTTTTAGATTAAAAAAAATGAAACAAGAAAAATTAAATCATTTAGTAATATGATAGAAACTTTATAATTAAGTATACTTAAATTATAATAATTTTAAGATAAGAGAACTCTTAAGAATACTTACTTAAATCACCATAATTTTTAGAAGCGTAGGCAAATAAATGTAAGATGTGATTTATGATTTACGTGCCTCTGAATCTTAAAACTATCTTTAACGAAGACACTGAGTCCTTAAAGAGTACTTTAAAAGGTAAATCTTACATGAATAAGCACAATGACGTAACTCCACATGATCAAATCGAGAGATCTTGTAATATATAAATAATAGTATAATCTTAATATGTAAAAATACTTTTTAAAATAAAATTATACAACTAATAATAAAAATTTTATAGTTAAACATATTTATGTAATAATAGCCTTGAGATGAAAGACCGATAAATACTCAAATGCTATAAGTAGAATTGAAATTTTATAAAATTTAACAAATAAATAAATAAATAACTTGGGTGAGAAAGCTATAAGTAGAATTGAAATTTTACAAAATTTTAATAATAAAGAATTAAAAACTGTTTAATAATTATATTAAAAGGCAAACTCAATTACTCAAATGCTAAAATTTTGAAAATATAAACATGAGCAAATTATGCCAAAAACTTAAAACCCTAGGTGTAATTTACCATTTTTTAAATTAATGATTGCGTATGATATAAATAACCCAACAATAGCGACAACGTCAATTTTAGCTCTGCACGCAAACCACCTAACAAGAACATATCTATTTTTGAAATGGTTAGTTTTAGATTTAGAAATGGGTACACAGCTTAGTGAAATAAGAAAAATATGTAATATCAAATAGCATTTATAAAACAAATATAAAAAAAAAAAACTTGATGCAATGCACATTTACAGGACAATTATGTGAATTCCCCCAAAAGAAAATTAAAAAAGGCAAAAATCATATAAGTTTCTGATATTAAGAAATAATATCATATAAATTTATAATTTTAAAAAACTATTAGAAAAATTTACTTATCACCCCTAATGTAAATTTTATTACATATTTTACCCAAAAAATTATTACATCAAAATTAATGTCAATGTTTAAAATGGTGAATGTTTAATAGCCATTTCACCCCCAAAATTAAGGTTACTGGAAAAAAATGAGAGTAAGGGAAGGGATTTAATTTGTAAATAATCATTCAAAGTTAAGAAAAATAAAAATAAATAAATAACTTTGGGGGTAAAATATATAATAAAATTTACTTTAGGGGTGACATAAGTAAATGCCCCAATCTTTTTTTCTCCCCTTTCTCATTCAGTTCACACAGGCAAGGCCAGCGATGTCAAGGACCTTGATGAATTTTTGAGATCATGAACCAACATAATAGTACCCTCAAACCTCAGGGTCCTAAACAAAATTTACCCAAAAAACAAAGATGAAAAGGCATATAAATAATAACCCAGATCAGCCCTTCAAATCTTTTGGGCAATACTTATACATACACAAGCTCTTTATTATCTTATTAATGTGTCTTTTTTTTAGAACCAATCAGAATATCTCGAATTCATACAAAGGTACATGTTCAAAGGATTAGAAGCATGAGATTCTGCTAATTGAGTAAAAGATAAAACCATAAAAAGCTGACAATTAAAGGCTGGAATTGAAAAGGACCAACTTATCTATCAAGAACATGAATTATTATGAATTTAAGATTTATTTTGATTCCTCAAACTGTTCTTTTTTTCGCTTCGACCATTTTGTTGATAGCAACGGGAAGATTAGTTTGTTCTCAATATTTTTCCTGCAAGTAAAACTTTTCAATCAGGGAAATGCCAAAAAGGTTCCAAGACCACTAGACAAAAGCATAGCTATGTAGCATTACTTTCTGAAAAAAAAAAAAAAAAAAAAACTTCGATGAAATTAATTGATACCTTGCTATCAAGGGCGAATTGTTCATATAAAACTGAACTAATTCGATAGTTCTCGACATCGTTTTGCAGCAGCAGTGACAGCACTAATCAGTGTACCGCGAAATCCTCCCTTCTCGAGTTCATGGATGCCTGCTATAGTAGTGCCAGCAGGGGAAGTAACTGCGTCTTTCAGCTGGCCAGGGTGCTTCCCTGTGTTACTCACCATTGCTGCAGCTCCTAGAACCTATTCAAAAATAGATCGGACATTTATCAACTTTAGCGCAATTCTTTATAGAAAAACAATAGATAATATTTTAAGTTGTTCATTTCAATATTAACTTCAGCGCAATGGAAACAAAAAATTTATGTAACAGACCCCAGTTGATGGGACGAAGACTTAGTTGTTATTGTTGCATCTCAATATTAACTTCAAGTATACTAACAACCTAACCATTGTTTCGTGAGTACATCTAACTGATTGTTGCTTTCCAAAGGGAGAATCCAGCTTTCAGAGCTGAGACAAGTCATGTGCTGAGGAAAATTGTTAGTATTCAGGAAGAACACTGTAGAAAAGGCAGACTTAGCTGTAGGACTGCAAGTATGTTCAAAACTAAAATCTCACTTGAATTTTAGTGAATTCAGAATTATTTTCATATTCCTTGAAAAACGAAAATAACTCACTCAAGCTAAAACTAATTCAACATAAAATCTATGACAATTAGCCCCAAGAGTCTTAGTTGTTTGATGATAACAAACTAAACAATGGTACTACTAATTTAACAAACTAAACAATGGTGCTACTAAATAAAATCCAACACTAACAAACAAAACACAGTCATTAGACATCACTCTATCTGTGATGATGTAATGAAAGGACATTACAATAGAATTTGCAAAAATGGAGTAACAAATAGCAGACATTTTCACTAAGTCATCAGCAGAAGATAGGTTTACAACAATAAGGAGAAGAGTTAGGAATGATTGATTTGAATGATTGAAGTGATGTTTTGATATTGTGCAATAACATATTTTAAAAAAGCATGAAAAGATAAGCTAGAAATCTTTTTGACAATCATTAACAAGAAGATGCCGCCCTCTGACATAATGCCCTCCCACATGAAACAAAAGCTAGGGGAGAGCATTCGAAACTACATTGATCGTTTTTTCACCACTTCTACTGAGGCTCGAGAAGTAGAGTCCTGTGTCACTATCAATGCCTACCATAATGGTTTGACGCATGACATCCTTGTTGATTCCTAAGCTTGATTAAATCCAGGAATTTAGGTACGTCAACACATTAATTGGAGGATGCACATTATGCCCCTCTAACGAGAGGACGAGAAGGAAGAATGATGCCTATAGTTCTACCTACTCTTGTTCCAAGATCCAAAAAACATTTTCCAAGAACCAAAGGAAAAAGTGGAAGGAAAATACACCTTCCCCTACGAGGCTCGATACAAACTCGATTGCTCTCTCACTGAAGTCTATACTGCGACCGAAAAAGAAGCCCAATCGGCCACCAAATGTCGACCCTAAGCAGTACCGAGGGTTTCATAGAACATGTTTGTGCGGGGAATTTGAAAATATCTCAATTGTCCACCTACCAAGAGTAGGGACCTCCTAGATCCTCTCAAAGCCAAGCCAGTTCAACCATGGCAAACGAACCAATATCCAGAAAAAGATTTGTTTCTCCATTACTTTAGCTCCAGAAGAGTCTAACTAGTTATGAAGTCTTGGATTGTGCTCCGTTCCCGCTCCATCCACACTTGTGAGGCCCAATCAGTTGTCCCAAGACAATACAACCGTTGACTTTCCTCCCGCACGCAACGCCGGTCTATCTATTTGTTAACTATTTTGGGAAAATAGCGTGTAGGCACGGCACGTCAGCCTTCTCTGCTCCTTTGGGTAAGAACCGCGCAGACGGTATGGAGCAACAATGCCCTCTACACCACCAGACCGACAATCTGGCTGCTTCCCCAGTGGCGTAAGCTGCCAAGCTCGTCTTTCCGCCAAACGTCAGCTCCACAAACCTATGTGTTGAAATCTGAACCATCCCAATAGTCCAGTTCAACCCGTGCAATTAGGACGGGAGGAACCCCTTCCTCCTCTCTTTGGTCTTCCTACTACGACTATAAGCACGAAGACTTAGCCTATGAAAAGTATTGTTTTCTTCAGTTCACAATTTGCATACTAATTCCCTCTCTCTTCCTCTTCTGCCTTGTACTCATCCATCAAGGGTTCTTGGATTGCATAGTGAAACTTAAACTGACTTAACTGTGGATGTAGGAGGACCTCTCTGAATACCATAAATCCTAGTGTGCTTTACTTTCCTACACTATCTTTTTCATCTTTCTCCTTGCTCACGATCTCTCCCTTTTCTCCATAACTTACAAGCAACTTGTGTGATGCTTGCTAGCAGAGCTCCCCTCTTTCATATGTTAACATTTTTAATGCTTTCATTGATACCTTTCATTCACCATGGTTGGTAAAGCCTGTAGTCTCAATGCTCTTTCCAATAAACCTCCTCCCAGGCGTTCTCAAAGAGAGAAGGCCATCGCTAACGATGGCCTCTAGCTCTAACACTTGCATTCGCTCCAAGGCAGCCTGCATCACTCAACATGTAGATAGAGGAGATGCATGCCTCATTAGTAAACCTCAACAAACAGGCTGAAGCTTTTACCACTGCCATCAACCATGGCAGTAGGGCAACCATTGTTGTCGCCACAACTCTTGAAAGTAATGAAGACAATACCCCTACAGATAGGACCCGCACTGACGTCCATAGCTCAGGAAGTGGCTGGCCCGTCTTGACAAGGGCCGGCACCACCTCCTATCGCCAGGGCATTTGTCCAAGCCCTTGCAATCGAATATCTTGACTAACTACCAAAAAATGTGCACCCTCTCCCCATTTTCTCCTGTATTCTCCTTTTAAGGGAGATTTAAAAACAAAAATATTGGTAAGCCAAAGACTAAGGCCCTTTGGTCCCCGCAGCAGCTCAGGCAGATCAACATAAAGATCCCCTTTCTTCATCGTCTCAATGCTCTGTGCTTGTATTATTACATTGTACTTGTCTCCGGCAAATCCTATTCTTCATCTAGTGACTCTTTTTACACGAGCCAACAGCGCGAATCGGATCTTGTGCAAGATGCTTACCGGTCTTCTCCAGACTCAATCCCTTCATCAATTGTAAGTCTTCATTTACTTCAATATGGGTGTTTATTCAGATATTTCTGTGCACGAGTGTGAAAAACTAAGGTAAACATACAAATACACATCTATAATGATTACTAACATATATATATATATATATATATATATATATATATATATGTATTTGTTGACATGTAGATCAAAAATTGATTCATATGCAAGATTAGCAGATTAGCTCAAACTAGCTAAAATATGGACTCAAAAATTGATTGCATTGACTTCGACTTGAAGTCCAAACATAGATAAAAGATCAGACTTATTTAACTTAATGTTATCATTAACTTAAACAACTACTTAATACTTATAATCCTAAGGTATTAGCCAAAAAAAAGATATTGGTGCTAAGCTTATACTTAAGCACAGCATTAATTTTTTAAGTAAAATAAGCACCAAGATGGAAAAACATACTGTTTGAGATGCAAGGGAAAGAGCAAGGTCTCGAGGAAGGCCAGCAGCCACTCCCCCATCTGCCATAGCCTCTATCGCAATATATATATAAGCAGGCCCGCTACCACTGAAGATAGTATGCATTGAAGTATGATACTGTTGGATCGTACTAGCATAATTTTCTCAACATTCAGCAACATACCTCAAGCCAGTTACAGCATCAAAATACTTTTCATCAGCCATCCATATCTTTCCGATTGCTCCAAATAAACTTACTACTCGTTCTTCATCCTTCTTTGTTGCCATATCTCCCATGCACATGACTAAATTAAACAAGAATATCACAATTCAGAAAATCTACTTTGTAAATTTTTTGCAAAGGAAAAGAACATCACATTGCATTCCAAAACTGGCTACAAGAAAATACAAATCAATTACTCTGAGGAGTAGGTAGACAAAAAATTACTAAGGATAAAATCATACAAAGTGATCATTCAGCATTTGTACTCAAAGAGTATTGCTTACATAGAGCTTAATGGATAAGAGAAATTCAAAAAGCCCAAGCTAGTTTGGGATTAAAGCTTTATCATTGTCAATCGTCACCTTACGAATCTATTAGTGAGCAAATGAACAAATCTATTAGTGAAGATATATTTGATTAAGATATGTTGAATTGTTTTTTTTGCAGGAAGGTATGTTGTAATTAAAAATTAATTTCTTGATCACATAATTAATTGAAATAACAAAAATTAAAAATTAAAAAATTACATAACATTTTCAAAGCTAGGAGTAAACCAACAAAACACAATTTCCAAGAGTAAGCATATAACAAAGAAGATACATGGCCATAATGATTATATAAGTGGATTTGAACTTTTAACTGTCCTTAATGATTATATCCATAATAATTATATGCATAATGAGTATGTCTAGCAAAATGCAATGTTCTTAGTGATGCAGCATATGTGAAGAAGAAGCTCAAACGCATGCATATACCACTCCAAAACTATAATGTCAAAGAGTATATTGCGTTTTGCAGCCAAAAATTCCTTAAACTATCTGAGTTCATTCAAAAAACTGGAAAATCACTGATCGTTAAAGTTTGCTATTATTGACAACTTGGATCTCTATTTTGCCAATAAAAGACTTTGATCCCGATATTACTGAAAAAACTACAAACTTTACTAATTTTGTGTTACATCACTAGTTGAATAATAAAAAATACTAAATCATCTTCCTGCCTACAAGGTTCTTTCTCATTTCTACTGAATATTAATTAATGGATAGGCTTTTATCAAAAATTAAAATACACACACAAAGAGTTATGTGCTAACTTTTAATATAGACATAAACGACCAAATAGATAAAATGCTAGCTTTATCAAAAAATAAAGATAAACTATGGTAAAAATAAATAGATCGAACAAGCAAAAATCTCATAATGTAGAATTAAAGTGATTTTTTCATTCAAAAAATGATTATAGCTATCAAACATATAATCTGGAATAGCATAAAGATGATTAAAAATATTAAAAATATACGACGGTACATCAAGAAACTAAAAGATTAATTAGATGCATGCCACAAAAATATGAATATTTAAGAGTGTCATAGTTTACCAGATGCTGCCACACCAACTGCTGAAGGAGTATTTGGCATCACCCTTATTATTCGGCGTTGACCAGACCATTCCTATGGAATACACAGTAGCATTAACCATGGTAAATATACAGGTGACATAAATCAGCAGCAAAAAGAAAAACCATCCATGTTCATAAACTAAATCATGAGAATCACACAACGTAAGAAAACTAAAAGAAACCAAATAGTATTATGGCACAATAAATAAAGAATTTTGCTTACTGTTGACGTGAGAAAGTACCAACAAAATTCGATGGCTAGCAAAAAATAAAGAAAAATGACAAAAAGGCAAAAAAAAAAGAAAGCGGTTCAAAGTTCTTACATTGAACACAAGTATCTAGTAGGAAATGACACTTTAATGGCAATTTAAACCCACTAACTGAAAAGTGCAAGTAGAGTGGGCTCTCCTATGGAGAAAATGAGGTAAATACTAGAGTAAGGTAAGAAGAAAGACAGAAGAGTACAAGGTGAAAGTTGACAAACTTTTACATTGCATTTGAAAAATTCAGTCTTCTCGGGACAAGTTGATTTCACCCTAGAGGTGATAACTCTAGGACTTAGAGATTATGGAGGAATGAAACATTTCAATTTCTTACAGAGGCAAGCCTCTTTAGTTAATTACTATATTGGAGGAATGAAAGTTTTGATCAGTGGCGAACAACTATCACAAAGAGGTCTCTAGTGTGAACATTATAGTAGGAACCATCCAACTACACAGTGCTTCAAAATACAAAGGCATGCTTTTGATGTGGGAATAAAGATCACTTCATTCGAAATTGTCCTACATTGAATCAAGGCAACATGCATCAAAAGGCCAGAATAACATCCCCATTATTTCAGCCATTGAGTACACCAAACATATTAGATAGGATGTTGATAGAGAAAATCCGCCAAGGATGAGCTAGCAACCCCAAGCCATACAAAGAATATATGGATTTATGTGGTTCAAAGCCTGCCCTCTTACATCCACAGTCCATGCGGAGAAATTAAGTATTCACTAAATAGAAACTATTACAAAAAAGATTAAGACTATACAAAGGGGATTAAGCCCTACCCAAGGATTGGGAGCTAAGGAGAGGGAGAAATAAGTTTTTCAAGAGGGTCTAACCCAGTCAAAAAAAGGCTCCTTCATCAACCTTGCAACACCTTAATTATAGCTAAAGCAGATGATTTCTAGCAATTAATGTGGTTGCCGAGATGCTAACATGTGTCTTGGAGATACCAGGATTTGGGAAAGGACAAGATGTTCATAGGGGAATGAGAGCATGCTTCATCCAACTTATCCCCTATCTCCGTCGAGCACACGTATGGAACACTGTGATCTGTCACACTAGTTTCCATGCCTCGCTCAAAATGCAGTGTGCCAAGCAAGATGAATTGTGGCAAGAAGCTAGCTGAGAATTCTAACCTCGAGCAGTATCCTAAGACATTTATCTACGAGCCAAAATCTCAAGCATGGGCCTTCGCAGGACTACCAAGCCTTTTCGAAGCTGAGGGCGAAGCACAATGAGGAAGGGAGACGCTGTTGGTTGTGGAGCCGGAGGCAAAGCAATTTCACCTGGATACGCCAGGCGATGTGGCGGAGGTGCCTTTTATTTGTGCTTTACCACTGTCGTTGTCATTGCCCCCTATAGGAGTTGTGCAGCTGTCGCTATCACCACCGCCTGTAGGTGTTTTACCATCATCGTCATCATCGTTACCACTATGGGAGGCAACCGCACCTAAGGTACGCTACACTCCCCCCAAAATGGCATTAGAAGGTTGGTGTCCTGCCGTTAATGACTTTTTTGGAGTGTTGAAGGCGGCTATGAAGCGATATCCCAAGAGCCACGATAAACAAGGCCGGCAGGTGCCCCAAGAAAGGGGCACATTGCTAGCACATCCCCTCCTCCCTCCCCTCTAAAGCTACTAGACTGATGGTGACTATGAAGAGAAGAGGGTGCACCTTCTACCACCCTGTCTAAGCCCCCCCACTCCAACCACCACCCTAAGGACTATGGAACCAAAGCAAATGGGGATGAGGGTCAGTCAAGGCATCGAGGAGCCAACCCCTGATGTCACGATCTTTGTAGTTGGTCCAAAAGATAATTAGCGTTAAAATATTTTAAAATTAAAATTAAGCTGAATCGTCTGATAAATAAGAATTTATCAAATTAAATTAAGGTGTATCAATTTCAATTCAACAGATAAGATCTGAAGTTTAGGAATTAAGGTTTGATGTTTCACAAATAAATCTAACAGTAATTATCGCTCTAATAAATGTAAGATCGCAAAATCAAAGCCAAAAGAATAATCGAATAGAGCAATAATTTCTTTAAATTGAATAACTAGTGATTAATTTAATTCGATAAAAAAGTATACCTTTTAATTTGACGGCAAAGACAGGCAAGCTCACAGGAGGACTAGCTCTGGACTCAGCAAATGGACTAGCAGAATAAGCAGTCGAGCGACTACAAGGCTCGAGCAGGGCAGCATGCACGATATAGGCCAATAGGTGATGCGCAAAGACCGAGTCGGCAGGTTGGCTTGGGCATAGGTGCTTGTGATAATGTGCAGTCCTGCTAGGGAGCGCAGTCACGCGATCACGGCAAGCGACTTGGGCACGCGGTTGTAAGACCTAGAGACCTAGAGACCTAGACAAGACCTAGAGACCTAGAGACCTAGAGACCGAGACACCTAGAGACCGAGACACCTAGAGCCCGAGACACCTAGAGACCTAGAGAACTAGACCGAGCTCTAGAGACCTAGAGACCTAGACCTAGACCTAAACCTAAATCTAAAGACCTAGATCTAGACCTAGACCTAGAGACCTAGACCTAGAGACCTAGACCTAGACCGAGACACCTAGAGACTTAGACCGAGACCTAGAGACCTATACCTAGACCTAGACGTAGACCTAGACCGAGACACCTTGAGACCGAGATACCTAGAGACAAAGACCTAAAGACAGAAACCGAGACCTAGAGACCTAGAGACCTAGAGACACCTAGAGACAGAGAGACCTAGAGACAGAGAGACCTAGAGACAGAGAGATCGAGACACCTAGAGACAGAGAGACCGAGAGACCTAGAGACCGAGAAACCTAGAGACCGAGAGGCCTAGAGGCCTAGAGCGAGACTGAGACCTAGAGGCCTAGACCTAGACACCTAGAGACAGAGAGACCTAGAGACCGAGAGACCAAGACCTAGAGACCGAGAGGCCTAGAACTAGACACCTAGAGACAGAGAGACCTAGAGATAGAGATCGGGGGGCCGGGGGGGTGGACCTAGACCTAGAGCCCTAGAGACCGAGACCGAGCCCGAAACCTAGACCCCGAGCCCTAGAGCCCGAGACCTAGACCTAGACCTAAACCTAGACCTAGACCTAGAGGGAGGGAGGGAGGAAGGCATCCACAGACGATCTCACGTTATAGTTGGCATTCAACTGATGTGATTTAGTGCATTCTTTTCACTCTATTAATATATATATATATATATTAATAGAGTGAAAAGAATTTTGTATTAATTACTTACAATTAGATAAATATTCTTAAATATGAATTATGTATGAATATATTACCTATGTATCATTATCTTTATAAAAATTAAATTATAAGAGAATACATTTTTAAAAGAGAATACAATATTCAAAATTTTATGTAACATATATGTAAATACCTTATAAATATAGTACTTAGCTTTATATAATGTGATAGATGAGTTGTAAATCTAGGTCCTACTATTCTATTCTAAGCTGAATTTATTAATTTCTATGACAATTGTGCCACCGATCAATGTGCATGCTCCAATGATGCACCGGTGGGGATAGTCTGCATCTACAAGTCCCTGCTAGATTATAGCCCTTCCCCCTCCTCTTTTTCGCTGCTATTTATAGAGATCCTATGGGAGTATAATGATGGTCTACCTCTCCTCACTGTTGTTTAGACTGGATTATAACAACCTTTGTTCTCCAATTTCTCTCTAACATTTCTAACAATGGATAAAGGCATCGTAAGCACAATTATTGTTGGAGGATCAGCAGCCTTTACAGATTCCACCCAACTTTTATCGATCTTTGGATGGGGTTCACTAGAATGCTAGTCGAACAAATGGACATTTGATCTATTCTTCATATTTGACTACTTTCTCATCACTTCACTGGCCACGTGAATGATCCAGACATAAGACAGTTTGCATTTATTAGCACTAAAAAAGTTGTTTTAAATGCAAGATATCACTGTTCTAAACCATGGTTTCTTCATTAATTATGGGTGAAGTTGCCATCTAACACTTTCTATTAGAATTTAGAACATGAACATCAATTAGTTCCTTGCAATTTAGCATACATGGGTATGAATCTGTTCAACAGATTACCTAAAAAGTGTATCAAGTTTGTTGCAGTTTTTCTGCTGCTGATCATATGAACAAATTATAAATGCTGGAATTCCTACATTAGATATGCAGAAACCACATTATAAAAACGGCTAGAGAAAGAAACTTACTTTTGGACTCTTACCACATAATATACTAATGATTGAGCAAGAAAAATTAAATACATAAGCAAAAAGAAGTAAATCCTTACCTGCAAATCTGTCAGTTTGATCCCAGCAGCAATTGACACAAGAACTTTGTCATCCGAGAACAAGGGCTTTAGCTCTAAAAGCACCTTTTTGGCTGTAAATAAAATCATCAAAATAAAGACTGCATTACACGAAAGCATCAAAAGATCTGCTAAAGAACAATAAAGGCAAGAAAATTTTCAATCAGAAGGATAGAGCAAATACAACTAGGTAACAATACTGATTTCACACTCCAATAGCCAAATCAAACAGAAAAAAACTGGGATGGGCTTTAAAAAAAAATTTGTAAAGGGCTTTCTCATGATTTCTGATCCATACTTCAGGTTTTTTCCTCTTCTGCTAGAAAGGCAATAATTACAAACATGACATTTTAATGGGTTTGCTGTTAATTCTAAAATAAGATGTTTATTTATTTATTTATTTTAGATGTATGCTAAAATATTTAATTTTAAATATTTAAATCTATGTCTACTAAATTTTTATGATCATCCTATATGATAATTTATGGGTATTGATCAGATCCACATAATAGATAAAATCTCTAGATAAAACATACTTATAAGCTCTTATCATGTCAATAATTGAAAAAAACTAAAAAATTAGATCCAATGTCATTAATTAATTAAGATAGTGCACTATGTAAAATACACATAATATTGATACCTTAAAATAATTTTACAGTAATAAAAAATTTAAGCAAACACTAAAAGCTATTTGGGACCATCTATTTCCCTGACCACTAATTTGGACCCAACTAAACCCAACTAAATTCAAGATCGGATTTGGACAAAACAACTTGGATCCGGTTTAACCTGATCCGACCCAAACATAAAAATATTTTTCATTAATGTATTATTTTTTAAAATTATAATTTGTATCATTTTTTAGTTCTTTCTTATTTAAATTCCTTATTGCTGTTAATTCTAAAATAAGATGTTTATTTATTTATTTATTTTAGATGTATGCTAAAATATTTAATTTTAAATATTTAAATCTATGTCTACTAAATTTTTATGATTATCCTTATATGATAATTTATGGGTATTGATCAGATCCACATAATAGATAAAATCTCTAGATAAAACATACTTATAAGCTCTTATCATGTCAATAATTGAAAAAAAACTAAAAAATTAGATACAATGTCATTAATTAATTAAGATAGTGCACTATGTAAAATACACATAATATTGATACCTTAAAATAATTTTACAGTAATAAAAAATTTAAGCAAATACTAAAAGCTATTTGGGACCATCTATTTCCCTGACCACTAATTTGGACCCAACCAGACCCGACTCGGCCCAACCCGATTCTTGAATCAAGTCCGAAGTGTCCCGATCCAAGCTTGACCCGACCTAACCGATGGCCACCTCTACTCAGAACTATAGAGCTTTCTCATCAGTCATCAATCATGAAATACATTATCAATAGTCATCTCCAGCAATTACAAGTGCTCCACCAATAGTGAATATTGCAGTAATATTACTACTGCGTCATTTAATAAAACACTTCATTGAAGAACCTCGCACAAACGTGGCAATGCTCAAGGACATGGACACGTTTTTTCCCCAACATTTGTGGTCACAGTAACCATACAACTGATCAATGCTTTGTTCGCTAATATCTTTAGCAAAACGATCTTCAGTATTCTCACTATTTCTTCTCCACCAATACAATACAACGCATGTAAACCTTGCTGTTTCTTCTCCACCAATACAACGCTATTTCTTCTCCACCAATGCATGCAAACCTTGCTGCCGCTACTCCTCACCCAGATCAGATTTCTATATTGATAGTGGAGCTACACATCATATGGCTCCCGATCTAAGCTCTCTCCCTTCACCGTGAATACCATGGTCCTAATCTGGTTACTTTGGGAAATGATTCAAGTTTGCTTATTCTTCACATTGATTCACCATTCATCCACCATACCTTCTAACAATGATAAACTTCTTAAAAATAGTTTACGTGTTCTGGCTCTCTCCAAACCTTTACTATTTGTTTCTCGGCTAATTAAAGAAAATGATATTTCTGTTGAAGGACATATACACCAAGGACAATATCCCAATTGATGTTTGGCAGTGCTTAGGAGATGAAGGAGTTTCTTGGCTCACTAGATTGTTTAATATGATTTTGAAGACTAAAAGAATGCCAAATGAATGGAGAAGGAGTATATTAGTACCTATTTATAAGAATAAAGGCGATGTACAAAATTGTGCCAATTATAGAGGAATTAAATTAATGAGTCATACTTTAAAACCTTGAGAGAGGGTGATCGAACAGAGGTTACGCCATAATAATAAGATATCAGAGAATCAGTTTGGTTTTATGTCAGGTAGATCTACTATAAAAGCCATTCATTTACTAAGAAGTTTAATGGAGAAATTTAAGGAGAGAAAGGAAAACTTACATTTGGTTTTTATTGATTTGGAAAAAGCTTATGATAAAGTCTCAAGAGAAGTTCTTTGGAGAGTTTTAGAAAAGAAAGAGATTTGCACTGCTTATATTCAAGTTATTAAAGACATGTATGAAGGAGCTGTTACCTCTGTTCGGACACAAGGAAGTTTGACTAAGGATTTTCCTATTATAGTTGGATTACACCAAGGTTCGGCTTTAAGTCCGTATCTTTTTTTTTGATTATGGAAGTCATGACTGGGACATAATCCAAGATTGAAGTGCCTTGGTGTTCTCTCGCAGATGATATTGTCTTTATTGAGAAACTAAAGAGGAAGCTTAAAGCGAAACTAGAAGCTCTAGAGGAATGCTCTAGAATCTTAAAGGTTTGCATCTCAGAGATTAAAAAACTGAATATTATGGATGGCACATTTAGTCAAGAAAGGAAATACCTTATTTGGAGATGTGACAATATGGGATCAATTGTCAAGAAGAGTAGGCGCTTTAGATACCTTTGGATCAATTATATAAAATAATGGCGAATAGATAAATTGGACGTTATTACAGGATAAGCAGCTGGGTAAAATGGAGAAATACTTTCTAGTGTGTTATGCGATAGAAAAATCACATCCAAAATTAAGGCGTAAATTTTATAAAACTGTAGTAAGAACCAGCGATTGATATTATTGCGTGCTGAATGCTGGCCTGCAAAGAAGAAACATACAAAATAAAATAAATATTGCAGAAATGAGAATGCTAAGGGTGGGATGTGGTGGATATACACGAAAAGGATAGAACTGAAGAAATTGAGTATATTCTGAAAAGAAAGTTGGTGTTGCACCAATTGAGGATAAACTTAGAGAAAGTCGGCTTCGATGGTTTGGACATCTAAATCGTAGGCCAATTGAATCTCCAGTTAGAAAAATTGAGTTACTGGATTTTGCCCATGTACAAAGAGGAAGAGGGAGATCAAAGAAGACATGGCAAGAAACTATAAGGAGTGATTTTAGTTACTTAAACTTAGATAAGAATTTGGTAACTGATAGAGCGCAATGGAAACAAAGGATTCATGTAGCCGACCTCACCTAGTGGGATTAAGGCTTGGTTGTTGTTGTTGTTGTTGTTTGTTGTACTTTGTTGTAAAGAACCTTTGCACTCAGGCAATTCTTCTTTGTAGTGATCTCAAAGCTAGCCTCTACTGCCTTATTAATGCCTCTCCAACTGCATTATTAGCTACACGATGCCCTGTGGGTCTTTGGACTTCTCTACCAGCATCACCACAGCTCACAGCAATGAGTGGTGCTCCTCTTCCTACTCCACAAGACTATCAAAGTGCAATTGGAACACTCCAATATCTCATAATAACTCATCAAGATATATCCTTTGCTCTCAACAAAGTACGTCAATATGTGCATGCTCCCACCACTGAACACTGAAGCTCGGTAAAATGTATCCTACGGTATCTCAAAGGCACCTTTACACATGGTCTTCTGATCTACCTCTCAGCTTCCTGCCTTCACTAATGTTGATTGGGTAAGACCTAGATGATTGTTGCTCAACTTGTGGCTTTGCTCTCTCTCTTACTGACAATCTCATCTCTTGGTCAACTAAAAAGCAGTGTACAATCTCTCAATCTTCTACTAAAGCCGAATACCACACTCTTGCAAATATTGCTACAAAATTGGCATGGATTTGTTCCTTCACGAATTACACGTTCCTCTAGCTTGGCCTCCTATTCTGTAGTGCAACAACATTAGTGCTGCTAAGTAGCCAATCCAATCTTTTATGCTAGAACAAAACATGTAGAAATAAACTTTCACTTTGTCCGCAATCGTGTTGCTCGCAAGGAATTAACAATCAGGGATATATCTTCCAAAGATCAACCAGCTGACATCTTCACCAAATTATTACCCAGTCCTCATTTACACATGGTTTTTACCAAATCTATTACTAATTATTTCACAAATTATTTTGATTAGTTTAGAGAAATTCTTCTAGGCTCTTCCAGTGTAACAAGAATTATTCTATACTCATTATTTATAGCATAGTGGAAAAGGCGTAGGCCAAATACCACACTCTTGCAAATATTGCTTCAAAATTGACATGGATTTGTTCCTTCACGAATTACACGTTCCCCTAGCTTGGCCTCCTATTCTGTAGTGCAACAACATTAGTGCTACTTAGTAGCCAATCTAATCTTTTATGCTAGAACAAAACATGTAGAAATAAACTTTCACTTTGTCCGCAATCGTGTTGCTCACAAGGAATTAACAATCAGGGATATCTCTTCCAAAGATCAACCAGCTGACATCTTCACCAAATCATTACCCAGTCCTCATTTACACATGGTTTTCACCAAATCTGTTACTAATTATTTCACCAATTATTTTGATTAGTTTAGGAAAATTCTTCTAGGCTCTTCCAGTGTAACAAGAATTATTCTATACTCATTATTTATAGCATAGTGGAAAAGGCATAGGTGTGCCATTGTTCAAGTAACACAAATATCTCTCTCTGCCTCTCGTGTCTGCCATCTTCGCAACCCCAGTGTAACAAAGAAAGTCATCATTGCTAATCTCTGTTAAGGTAAGCACACTTTAGAACTGCATGACATGACATCTATGGTAACTGTAACTTAACAAGATTTTTATCTAGAAATCACTGAATGATGCTTAATATGGCACATAATATCAACAATACAAAAAATATAGTTCTTTACAGTGGCACTAGTCAAATCCACATAAAAATAGTAATGACAGGGCGCAACAAAACTGTGATGGTTCCATTAGGAAAACAGATGAAGATTGTCAGGTTTTTAATCCAAGCAATACATACCAACTTGTGGTTTCACAGAGAGAATGACAATATCGCTGTCAGAAACTACCTACACGATAGAAACAATACTAACATTAGAAAATCCAAAAAAATTAGAGAATGTCTTTAATGAAATCATACAATTTCTCAGTGAAGTAAGAGAATGGCAAGGCTCCAACGCTCCCCCCCCCCCCCCCCCCCCCTCCCTTTTTTTTATGAAGCAGCTTTTTCCCAAGTTTTGATTGTTCTTAAACAAAAATTTAACTACGTTCAAATAAAAAGCTGAAATAAGTTTTACTGTCATAATCGCTATAATCCTGTATAAAACTAATCAGCAATGATGGGTGAAAAGAGAAAACTCCCGACTGCCCCAAAAGGTGAATTTTAGCCTCCGATCGATCACAAAAAACAAGACTCATCGGAAATGAATAAACCACGCACACTTGAGGCGTCAGAAATGAACAAACAGATGGAAAATAGTCTTGAGAGACGATTTTTTCGTTCATCCCCGTCCAAAAAAAAATTGAGATTAACCTGTCCGCTAGACTCCAAGATCTCCACGCCGAAGGACTTGAAAACTGCTCGGCGGTCTTCTCGATGGTGAGAGGTGCGGATAGCCTGAGCCGGAAGAACGCCGGACTTGACCACCCCCCGCGCGATGCTCTCCGCCATGTTTCCGGCGCCAACGAACCCCAGCTTGAACACGTCCGGCGACGTCACCGCCATCGTCGGATTCCTTAGCAGTGAGAGAGAAGAATCTCGGAATTCGGAAAGGAGTAGGTGCAGCGGTGAGGAGTGGCGCCAAATCCGTCGCGCGTTAATTATTAGGTTTATTTATTTATGCTATCAATAAAAAAAAAAGGGCCTGGTTGGCCTCAGATCATTTTGATGCTGCCCAAAATCAAAATAATATTTAAATTAAAATAATAATAAATAAATAAATAAACTTTCATTATATTTTATATAAATTTTAATATAAAAAATTATTTTATTTTATATATTTAATTATTTTCAATAAAATTATCAAATCTATTTCACAACTTTAACGAATAAAATATTTTAGCTAAAATAAAATTGATAATTTTATTAAAAATAATTAAATTTGTGAAATAAATTAATTTTGTTATATTGGAGTTTCTATAAGAGATAATAAAAATTTATTATTATTATTTTAATCTAATATTATTTTAGTTTTAGCTTGACTAAAATGGTTCCTTGGCCAAACATACGATTGTGAATGGATGATAGACTGAATAGCATAAATATTCGGCTAGACAGAATAGTAAACTGCAATGAAGTTTTTTTTTTATTTTTGATAATGCAATGAAGACATTTCAGATCACGCAAAGGGTGTGAAATGGAGGCCTCCATCGGAACACAATGTTAAGGTTAATTTTGATGCTGCAATAAAAGCGAAAAGGTGAGAATTGAAACATTAATTAGAGATCACGATGATAAAATGCTTGCACTTTTGACCAAGCAACTCCTCGGGGAGTTGGAAGCTCTGAACATTGAAGGACCAGTAGCAAAGTAGGCAGTTTAATTCGCTATTAATTGGAACTTTCGATTATCATTCTCGAACGAGACTTCTTAACAACAATCAAAGCACTTAGAGGGGAAGAAGAGGAGTAGGATTTTTCAGGTTTTGGGCTACGTATGGAGAGTACGAGAAAGTTGTTAGACACTTTAAATGCTAATGAGATTATTTTTACTAGGAGAAGCGGAAATGAAGCGGGCCACTATCTTGCTCATCATCCCCTCACTATCAAAAATAATAAAATTTGGAAAGATTTTATTCCTTCTTTTATGCTTTTGGTGTTACATAGTGATCCCAATTCTTTTTATTCATGATATATGATATTTGCTATTTTCATAAAAAAATTATTTATTTATTACTTATATTCTGATTCTTTTTTAGTAAGATATTTTATTCTTTTATTTTACAATTTAATCATTAATTCTAAAAAATTAATTTAGATTTTTTTCAAAAAATTTTAATTTTTTTGCAAATTTTAATTAATTTAAATTTATTATTAAAATATATATATGTAATTATATATATATATATATATGAAATTGTGTTAATATTTTTATTTTTAAGAATTTAAAATTTTAATTATAAAATAAAAAATTTAAAACTTTAACGTAGTTCAATTGGGAGGTATACATATTAGGAATATTTATATGCATAATACTAAATATCACCATATTTACATATCAAATTTTTTTTTAAATTATACACCACCCCTCTAAAAATTATACTCCACACACTTTTCTTACACCCCACACACTTTTTCTAGCTGCAGTGTAATTTTTTAAAAATGAGTATGATACACGTAATTATGGTGATATTGAGTGTTATGTATGTAATTATTCATATATATTAATGTCTCACATTAGATTTATTTTTAGTGAGTCTTTAATTTAATATTATTTTAATATTATGACATATTATTTTTAATATTATATTACTATCTAAATAATTTAATATTTAAATATTAATTTTTAAATAATAATTTTATACTTTTTTGTAAAACATTTTTGAAGATAGCTGAAAACTTTATGAGCACTGAGAAAGAAACCGTCCTATGTAGAACTCTTTTCAATGCTCATTTCTAATTTTATTTCAATAATGCACTTCTTAATTTGTAATCTCATTCATTTCGAAATATCAATATGTACAATTATTTCAATGTGAATTTATACGAACAATTTGCACAATTGTTCTAATCGTGTTATGTAAGAGAATCATTAGTAATGCATTTCTCAATTTGCATTCCGCTTCATAGAACCTACAATGAGAGTTCTAGTGATACGAGCACGAGCTATATCATTTGTTGTGTGAATGCGAAGTACAATATTATGTTATATGAAGATTTGATGTACTCGTAATAAAGTAATTAACATCACAATTAGAGGGTGAGAAAATTCACTATGACTTTTTATATATAAAGATATCACGAGAAACTTATATTAGTTGTTGTGATTATGAATAATATCTAAATGTTCACATTTGAGTAGGTTCGAGCATCTTTCTAAAGCTTTTGTTCTTCAACAGAAAATTAAAAATTCTATTGATCAGTTTTATGCATCGAAGAATCTTCCTTTTCGGAAAGTATTCTAATGCTCCACTCATGGAACGTAGTAAGGATTGATGCCAACAATGACACATTCTCATTGGCAATTGCTATAATTAAGTTAAAAAATAATGCTATTTGATCGTAGTTTCTTACTAAGATGATATACTTGACCGAATTAATCAGTATAATAAGAGACTTATATATTATGAATGATAAGCATGTAAGATAATTTTGTGGGTTCTATCAAAGTTATCTTGGATTGAACGTCTGCAAGAACTAAAATCATAACTAAAATGATACTAGTTTAAAAAATAATAATAATAATGATAAATATTTTTTAAATTATTTTACACAAATTTTAATATAAAAAATTATTATTTTATTTCACATACTCAATAATTTTTAATAAAAATATCAAATTTATTTCATATCATATATCAAAATACTGATTTTGGTCCTCGTACCAAACTGGGCCTAAAAGTACAATGAACTACTACTTAATTTATATTAATGAATTCAGATATGGGATAGTAACAACTAATACATATAAATATTTTAATGGTGTGCTGAAATTTTATATATGTTAAACTAAATTCATTCAATCTGAAATCAATTTCATTTATGCACAATTATCTTCACTCATGTATTTATATAATGTATATGAGTAATATTTAAAAAAAATTAATATTTTAATTTGTCATGTGTGTTTACTTTATGAAACAAAATGTATAACTAATTTAGGTTTTAACTTAAAGTTTAACTTTAAATCAAATCATTTTTTGTCAACTTAAATTCAAATTAATTTAAAAGTACATACACTTGAACAGAAGTAACACAATTTTTTTTTTGAAGCATACAAGATTCAAATGTGCCTTTGATTATATATGACAGTGAGCATTACATAAATTAGAAAGAAAAACACTCTCTCTCTCTCTCTCTCTCTCTCTCTATATATATATATATATATATATATATATATATATATATTTATATATTTATATATGCATTATGCAATATAAATAATAAGTCACATCGAACACGGTAAATTGCTAACGGATCCCTGCATAAAAGGATTCTTTCATACTGGTCTGTGTTCTTTGAAGCATTTCTATTGAGTCCTTGATGTTTCATTCTAATTTCAAAATGGTCCGCCATAATATACTCTTTGAATAGTAATTGAAAGCTTTGGGACCAACTTGAAAGATCAAATAAACTCGAGGACCCAATTAAAATGATTTTAAAATCATGTACCCACATGAAATACATCCTTAACCTCAGGGATCACATGTAATTTACCCTTGGCTTAATATTTGGCTAATTATTTTCTATTAGCAGCATTCTTCACATATCCAACAGCAGCAAAGGGCTGCAAGACTGCACAGCAAAGTTTCAGGTAAATTGATATTATCTGCAAATAAATATCATCTGATTTTGAGGTAAATTATTTTCAGATCTTTATAGTTTGAGATATCTTTCAAACTGATCAGTTAGGTTATTTGCAATTTAAATACTAAAAATAACTTTTAAATTGTTTCACATATTTTTTAAAAATTTATTGCTTTTCCAACAACTTTTAAAAAATTTTGAAAGGATATTTACCCTGTTTGGCGCTAGGACCAAAACAGGACCAAAATGGTACTAATTTAAAAAACAACAACAATAATAATAAATAAATATTTTAAATTATTTTACACAAATTCAAATATAAAAATATTATTTTACTTTATATACTCAACAATTTAAAATAAAAATATCAACTTTATTTCACATTCTAGACCAAAATATTCAAATCGAGTATTTTGATCTAAGATGTGAAATAAAGTTTATATTTTTATTAAAAATTATTGAGTATGTGAAGTAAAATATTATTTTTTACATTAAACTTTGTGTAGAATAATTAAAATAATTTATTTATTATTATTATTATTATTATTTAAACTGTACTATTTTGATCTTATTTTGGTCCTCGCGCCAAACAGGGCCGTGTGAAAATGATAATGGGTAATTCAAGTTATTTTATACATAATTAAGAATTTTATTAAAAAAAAATTAAAATGTAGACCAATTTTAAAGATATCACAAACTATAAATACCTCTTAGTAATTCTAATTTTTTTTTAAAAAAATTAGATAAAAATAATCCAAGTGAATAAAGAAATTACCATCCCTCTATAAAACCTCTACCTCCTCTCTTCTTGGTCCTGGGCCCACAGCCCTTCTTCTGCGGTGCCGATGTTTCCGTTGTTGGATATCCTAAAAATATATAATCAATAATTAGTAGTGATAAATGATAATTATATATTATTATTAAATATATATCCTTTAATATTTACATCAAACGCACCATAAAAACAATTGCAAATTATAGTATGGTTATGATAGATTTTTTTTTTTGAAGCTTTTTTTGGAACTAAAAAAATAATTATATTCAATCAAATATAAGCGTAAAGTTTAAATAAACAAAAGTATATAAAGATATATCCAGAGATTCACAACGAGCACCACAGGCAGGCCCAAGCACATGTGGCGTTCAAACGATGCTTCGTGTTTACGTGAAAGTTTTTAAACAAGAATCAAGAGATAAAAACAAGAATTACGATGAGCTTTTGATGTAGCGGAGAATACGGATACTTCTGGGAGATGCTTAAGAAGATGGGACCGCCACGTAGCTTGGGGAACAAGCTCTGCTGAGCGGAGTGAGTCGAACAGTGGAGCGAGGAGCTGAACAGGAACTGAACAGTCTTGTCGTAACACCACCCAAGTGTCCAAAAAGGTTCCCTCCCATCATAAATATAGCACGTAGGTTAAATGAGCTTTATTAATATCGATGAGATCACGGTGGCATAGATAGCTATACAATCTGCCCAAACCAGAAATCAAACCAAGCCTTAATGATAATCGCCTCCCTATAGCCTGTGACCTAGAGGCAGTACAGCAACGGAGATTCATCCCGTGACGTTATTTAACTCTCAAACCTCTCGAATTGTCTGGAGATTTCATTCAAAGATTAGTAGTTGAATTAGCCTCAAACGACCACGCGTCTGACGTAGCGTATTTTCCCGTCATCACTTCATTTGAATGCGATAAAATTTTAGGAGATACAAAGTTTTGGAGAGAGAGAGAGAGAGAGAGAGAGAGAGAGAGAGAGACCAGGAGGAGGCTGGCTGGCGTTTATCCCCTTTGAACCTGCAGGCTTATCCATGCTGGAGCAAAGAAGATGATCGTAAGCAAAGTGGTTGGCTACCTTGCACCAATGCATCTATATATACTTGAAGAGCACATGTTTCAAGATGGTATTCAAAATTGAGTAAATTGCAATTATACCCTTAGCTAACATCATTGCATTTTATATTTTGCACCTAAAATTAAATCATACATTTAACTTGAGTCCTCAAAAATAACAAATTTTGCACTTTGCACCCAGTCTAGGAATGAAAAATATCAAGATTGTGTGATTTTGACAGTGCAAAATATTTGTAGTGCGTGTAATATGTATTTTGCTTTCTGTATTTTAAAAATTTCAATTTTAATTCTTGAGGTTATAATAAATACGCTATAGTTTTGGTCTTGATTTTAGAATCTTACGTTTTTCGCATGTCTTTTTTGATCAAAAAATATGAAATTTGTTTTATTACTTTGAATAATTTACAAATTTTAAAATATCATTATGCCCTTCTATTTTTGCCATTTTTTAAAAATGTATCAAAAAATTAAAATTTATTTCTCTAATCTCTTGTTTTTTTCTATTCTAAAATTTGAAGAGTAAAATATAAAAATATTAATATTTTAAATTTATGATTTAAAAAGTCCAAAAAATTAACACTTGAAAATAATCTTGCGGCGTAGTGGTGAAGAATTAACAACTGTTCATTAATTGAGATTAAATGACAATACTTTTACAATCTCAGATGCCAAAATGCAATTTGCCATTCTAATTAAGATATCAGTATTTACTCCATTGTCTTATTTGAATCCTAGACCACGAGTCGTCGCTGATCTATCAAGAATCCAAGGCACATGCCTTTAATGGGAAACTTAGGGCAACATATCATCAAACAAAATTTATTTTGCAATATTATTTTTGTAAGTAGCAAATAAATGATACAAAATTGAATTCCAAACAAAAAAAAAACCTACACTATTATAGTAATAGTAAAAATCTCTTTGCTTCTATATGAGAATGTAGTCCTACTAATTTGATGTGGACCTAGTTATAATTATATTTCTTTATTTATTTTTTTTCTTTTTTATGAGGTATTAATAATTCATCAACTACTCCAATAGAAGAAGATAGAGATGAGGTTAACTTTTCCTTAGCAATGAAGGAAACCTTTTGAGAATCCTTCTCTCATCTTCTCTTGTGGTGATGAGGATCTGATTCTTCTTTTTTTTTTTTTTAAAGAAAAGTTTGTGTTAACTTTTTATTTACTTTTTTTTTTCTCTCATCAAGTTGGCAACTACTTCCAAATCAATTTATGTCACCACTGCCTTTTTCTTTACATTTAATATTTGTCATTAAAGAAAGCAAAAAATAAATTATAATGGACAAATATTCATTGAGAGCATCTTTGACGATAAAACCAATTTGATTTCGTCATAAAATTTATAGTTTTATCTTAATATATATGTACAATGAGAAATAAAATTACTTGTATTGATATAAAATAAAGTTAATTGATTTATTAAAAATAATATAAGAAGTGAAATAAAATAGATTATTTTACTTTTTCATATAAAATTGCACATCTACTCGTTGGAGAAACATGCTCATCGATTCAAAGAGGATAACTTCATCTCTTCGTTGTTTCGTCTACTTTTAACTATAACTAGTATACATATTTCTTATAATTTCTTTCTATATAACATAGTGGATTCAAAATACCAAGATGGGCGCCACAAGTTTTCCCGCTTCAAGATTTTTTCACCTAAAATCTCGCATTTGGTTTTTGTTTTTTCTATTTCTTTTACTTATATTTTTACGATTTTTCTCAATCCTCCAATTTATTGACATGATTTTTCGCTAATAATATTTAAAAACAGATGTGCAAACATGCATATATGTGTGCGTTTTCATTATTTGTACGTAGACTATAAAAGTTAATAACGTAGTTTGTGTATTTCAAAAGACTAAGGTACATAAAATACACAAATTGTCTAACTGAATTATGAGTAAAAACTAATTATTTGATTCAATATTAAAAAATTTAATTTTTATTTCTTGCTCTTTTCACAAGCAAATAAAAATCAATTAAAATTATTTTATTCAAATTTCAAGATGATTCTCGTGAATTAACAAGATTTTACTGACTATATATATATATATATATTATGTGAAATTTTAAAGACAATGATAGTTGATGTGGGTTAACCTATTTTACACCTAACTCATTTAATTTACTCTAAAATTTAACTCATTCTTAACCTGGTGATTGTGATGGGTTGGGTTACTTAAACCCATTTAAAACCCTGTCAACTGAAATTTAATCAACAAAATATAATATTGCATCATATTATAATGTGGGCCGTGTAACTTAGGAGGCCCAAAACTATAAAAAGCCCACTATACTTAAAAAGGCTTTATGGGCCAATGAAATGGGCCATTCCTCATCTATTTGTAAAAACGGGCCATTGAGTTATAATTTTCAAAAAAATTTAATTTCACTGAAGAAAAGAAAAGCTTCCTACAGAGAAACAGGAGTGGTAATTTATGATCCAAGCTTAAGTCATTATATTGACTTATTTATTTATTTATTTATTTTTATTTGGGTTTTGCATAATCTGATTTTAAATATTTTAACCTTACTGTTTGATATTGCATTCATTTTTCTCATGAATCATTTTGTTATTATCTTCATCAAATGATACTATATTAGTATATTTAATTATGAATACAGGACCTCATAATTTATCTATAATTCTAATTTAATTCATTTTTTAAAAAAAATTATTTAAATCTCTAATTAAAATTATAGAGACCTAATAGGCCCTTATTTTGCTTTACTTTTTAAGTCCCTATTTCAAATTCTATGAACATAAGCGGATAATTTTAAAAAATATGAAACAAAGTTTAATTATAGATAAACTTTTGTGATCGATCAATGCTCTGTTCTTTAATTAATTATCATTTTATTTTCATTTAATATGAAAAATAAACTTCTTTTTTACTACTTTCCATACCAAGAGTTTATTAATATTCTGCTAAAGATAAAAAAAAACTCTAAATAAATAGATTATAGAATCTAAATTATATGCATTATAGGTTAAATTACATCCAAGTTCTTGAAATAGAGACATCAATTCCGACAGGTATTAAAATTTGATCTTTCATGTCACTCTCCACACTCACAAGGTATGGTATAAGGTATATCGTGGAGCAGGAGATCATGAGAGATAATAGATGATTGATAACGAGTAAAATAGAATCGATTAGGAAAAACTCGACCTAATTAAAAGATTAGCAGCACAAGGACTCGGATGGACTTTTTTTCAATCAAACCAATATACTGAAAATTCGTAATTCAAGCTCGAGAAATTAAGACAGGTGAAACTTGAGCTTCGATACTTTCAGGTTTTTGAGCCACATGCAACTATGCCACTACCTCGTGCACCTGAATGCAATTTACCGTAGATAACATACATTCAGTCACGTGAGACTCTGGTTTAATTTAATTATATACTGAGTCTTTTTCAAAATTATTAGTTTGGTGGACCAATGTTTTCTGAGTCACAATACGTACGTGGTTTTCTTTGCTTGTAATAATTGCAGATTTTATTTAATCAAATAATAATAATAATTGCATATTTTAGATATTAAAAAAATATTTATATTTTTTATTTATGCTATATATATATATATATGCTTATATGTTTATATATAAAAATAATACATATTGGATCTCAAATAAGTTTATAAATAACAATAATAAAAAAGATGTAAATTATTCACAGTTTCACGTACCTAAGAAGTAATCTATTTTTTAAAAATATATTTTATTAACTAGATCTCTACCAAAAATTGGTTATTTTTGTAAAAATAACAAAGGATTTGAGGATCTCCATAAAATCGGCATTTCGCTTGTGGGATCTATATGAAAGTATTTTTATTGTATTGAACCTTTACATAAAATAGTGGCTAAAAGTCAACTGTATTGTTAAAAAATTTATAAAATAATTATAAAGGCAGCTTTATGTCAAAACAATCATTAAAAAAAAAAACTTTCTGCCACAATCACTGCAATAGAAAGTTTTTAGCCAAAGATTGCAATATTTTTCAATTAATTTTATGAAAGAACTCCTAAAAATAGAAGTTTTTCTAAAAAAAAAAAAAAACTCTCATAAACAGAAACTAATGATATAAAATTCTAAGATATCAACCACATCTCATTATATAGAATATCCAATTGAGAATTAAATAGATTAAAAAATTAACTCTAATTTCATATGAATAACAGATAGCCAATAAATTATTTATTCTGCTTAATAAAAAAAACTAAAAAGTATGTAATCTTTTGCTAAATGAGATTGTTGTTTATTAAATCTCGACTTTAAAGTTTCAACATGTTATTTATGACTTATTAGAAATATGATTTTATATTTTTACTCGTTCACTCAATTTATTTTGCGATATTGAATAAAGTCAGATGACTTTTTTTAACATTTTATTAGAAATAAATGAAAATTATTGAAAATTATATTGAAATTTTATGCCTATAATATAATGTTAAATATTAAGTTATGAAATTGCCAAAAACTTTAAACTACTAAATTACATTTTCCTAATGCATCTAATGGCATCAAAATACTGTTTAAATTATTTTGCTTGATATGAATATTTTTTTATTCGATATATATACGATGACTTAGTAATATATTTTTATTTACTATAAATATTTTTTTAAGTATACGTATTTTTTACTTAGTATGATACATATACTAAGTTAAATTAAATACATCAAAAAAATATACTAAGGCCCTGTTTGTTGCGAATATCAAAATCAGGATTAAAATGGTATTATTCTAAAAAACAACAACAATAATAATAATAAATAAAATTTTCTAATCATTTTATATAAATTTTAATATAAAAAATATTATTTTATTTCATATACTCAATAATATTTAATAAAAATATTAACTTTATTTCATATCCTAAACCAAAATACTAGAGTTCTAGTATTTTGGTCTAGGCTATAAAATAAAATTGATATTTTTATTAAAAATTGTATTTTTTATATTAAAATTTGTGTAGAATGATTAAAAAAATTTATTTATTATTATTTTATTTTATTTTTTAAACTAGTACTATTTTGTTCCTGATTTTTATTTCCGAGCCAAACAGATAAAATTTATACGATTGTTTACGTCAAATAAAAGATTATTTATAACAATAAAGTTTTTATAGGGTACTTTAATATTATATGATATTTTATTATTGGGTTCCGTACGAATGAGGTCATCCGAACTAATAATTTTTCTCTAAGGCCTCATTTAGTTCAAAATTTGTTTTGGCATAACTCAAATTTTAATTATAAAAATCAATTTTTTTCCACATCTAATACAAATACGAATATTTAAATTAAATTTTTTTCATATCTTATATATTTTTGAATAATTTTTTTTAATTAAATATAAAAAATAAAATATATTTTTTATTAAAAAAAAAATACTCTAACCAAAAGAGTTGAGTGGTTTACCCTGACAGCTGGCCTCACTTGCAATTTCCCATTCATTGATGCACAATCACATCAACTCACTGCTCACCCTGCAGCCAATATGTATTACTGCATGTATGTCTGGTGTCTCATTTATTTTTTATTATCCCAATCTTAAATGAACAAGTATGTGGTTTTATTTTATTTTAATTTATCAAAAACTTCAAAAAGTCAAGATATAATTATTAAGTTGATGTTCTAAAAAAAATTACTAAAATAAAATACGATAAAAACCATCAAATTTAAGTAAGGAAGCATTTGGTTCAGTGTTATCTTGATGTTATGTTATGTTATATTATCTAGAGAAAATAATTGTTTGATTTAATGATATTTATAAATAATTTTCAATTAAATTATAAAATTATTAGTAAAAAAATGACATCTAGATGTCATGATATCTAGATTACATAATATAACACCAACATAACAACGAACCAAACGCGCCCTAAATATTTATATGATGTTTATCCACAATGTCTAAAGATTATTTAAGGAAGAAGAATGTCAATTAATTAATTAGCTTGAATCAACTGAAAAAATTCATTAATAATGTAATTTATTTTAATCAATTTAACTTTGAAGGCTTTTATTTTAAATTGAGCCAATGATCAGCTCAAACTCCACTTGTGTCAGCTCAAAATTAAATGTAAAGCTGTAAATATAACAACAAATTAATTTCATAAAAAAAAATTAAATATATAAATGGAAATATGGGAAATAGAGGAGTGAAGGAAGAGTGATGGAGGGGCCAAAAGGGCAGTGACTAGTTGGGAAGTCAGAGTAAACAGTGTGATACTATTTGAGAAGGGGAGATGATGCCTTCTCTTTTAAGAGTGTGGGGAGACCACCTGTGTTTAGGTTAAAATTCATCGACATTTGATTGTCGGATGCGATTAAATTGGCAGATTGACTGAGCACCAGAACCAGAAACAAATGCAAACTTATACTGAAACTTAAATGAGTCGATGAAACCCTACAAATTTTGCTTCTCGATCGTTTCAGATGATGTGTCAAGTCAGTAACAATCTTGGCGCGTCTTAGTTATCATAAATAGTTGTAAAAATTATACTTGAGGCATGGACATTCTGGAATAAGTTCTTTAGCTTGATCGGGATGTTTAGATCGTATTGTTAGTCTCAAATTTAGGGGAGAGAGTACATCAAATGGAATATTTTTTAGATGTATTATCACATTCTTAAGGATTGGACTTTATAAGCTAAATTGTACAGTTGGTTTATAATTAATAACTTAACTGATTAGGCTTAAGCTGAGCTGTAATTCCAAATCCTAATGGAATATAAAATATTGTATATATGGGGTCCACTTCTTTTATGCAGGAAATCATGAGGACCACAAAGTTAGCTTCAGTGATATTTAATGCTTTCACCTAGCTCCACAGAGTGCAAGTTTAGTCCTAAGATATTTTGAGTTCTCCTTCAAACTTTATAAGGCATAATATAAGGCCCTAATAAGTTTCTATATTCAGTATATTTGTGAACTCTTACAACTGTAATTGTAACATAATCATTATCAAGAAGGTATGACATTCTCATAATAAGCTTTGATAAGGTTATGACTAGTTGTTAATTGTGCCACCAAAAGTCTCTTATCAGTATTATCACCAAATTCAACTATAAATAAAAACTTTCACCTCCTAATGGAGTGATGAATCATCTAATACCGAGCATTCAAAGATTATGATGTACTATTTAGAAAAATTATCGATCTTTTAATTTCTTTCAATCAACTATTGTAATCACCTTTGGTAAACCCATGTGATATCAATAAAATCATCCACTCAACTTGTGAATATAGAAGTACCTCTTCGAACTATATAAATTCTATATATTCTTTCTAGTTTGCTCTTTTTGGTTCTTGCTTGTTTTTTCTTGCGGGGCCTAAAATTTCGAATCTGATCTCATCTCTTACTCTCAAGAGATCTCTTTTTTATTTTCTTTGAAGTCAATGCCTAGTAATTTGTGTCAAAATATGGTAGATCTGTCAACTGCACAATCATCAAGAATATGTCTCCCATATAAGAGAAAATTATGCCTTGAGACAAAATTAACAGTACTTATCTAGAAGCTAGAAAGAATGAAATTAAAAAAAAAGGATTAAAGCTGAAACTTGAGCATAAAATAATCTAGAATTGAATAGGTTGTCCATTAAAAAATAGTTGGCAGCTATATATTAGATTAGGATAGGATTAAATCCAAATTGAAGAACCCTAATCTCCATAGAAGAAAAGGCTTAAGTTTTCACAGTAATCAGGAGCCATTAACCAATGATATGATTCATATTGATGAGTTAACTACTCACCAATCTGTTCTTCACTTATACTCAGAATATGGAAATTAAGCAATAATTAGAATATAATTAGGATATAATTTTTTATTATGCAAGTGATTATCTTAATCCAATTCATGGTCAAAAAACATTAATCCCAATTAAAGATGGCATTGCGTCGAGTTCGAGCAAGCAATAGTCTCAAACTCTAAACCAACATTTTCAATTTTGGCATGATCTAATACGAGAAAAAAACAGTTATTCTATCTTGAGTCAATTTTATTTGAACTTACTTCATTAGTAGCCAGATTAATTGTTAGGAATTAATCCTCTCTAACTGATAAAAGCGTAATGAAAATTGGATCAATAAAAGTAATAACAGCAAAATAGATAACAAAGAGACATCAAATTTATATGGTTTAGCCCATAGTTTTTTCGGGCCCACGTTACGGAAGAGAATGAAAGGAAATCCACTATCGTTGAAGTCACAATACAAATGCAGCCACACAATGGTGCAAAACAAATTCTTAAACTCTGATTTTCAATACACCTAAACTCACAATAAAGGAAGCCTCAAAATTAAATTTTTTTCTCATAAAATATACCCTAAATTCCACAACAAGAGAATGTAATTAAAAAGAGCTTAAAAGAAAAGAACCTCAAGAATTTTTTTAACTTCTCTTCTTATCTCCTTAAAGTTTAATTTGCTAGATGGGATGATAATAAAATACCACTTCATGCTTCCATAAAAATCAGAGTTTGATAACTTAAGGCCTGTTTGGCAATGGGCTAAAAACTATGGCTAAAATTAGCCATGGCCAAAATCTTAAATATATTTTAAAAAAACTTAAAAAATTATTTTATATTTCATCTCACACAAATTCTAACATTAAACAATCGCTTTATTTCACATCCAACAAAATTCTCAATAAATCAATCAGCTTTACTTCACATCTGGCCTACACAATTTTTAATACAACCAACTTACTTTATTTCACATCATACACATTTTTTAAAAATAGTTAAAAATTTCAACCAAATCTTCTTTTTTTTCTTATTACCAAACAGAGAAGGATATGTTTATCCATATGTTAATCTGATTTTAAATCGAGCACAAAAGAAATTTGACATGAATGTGAATCAAGTAAAAAATGAATCGAGCAAATTTTCAATTCCGGCCATGATGAACAGTTATAATCGTGATCAGTTTGTAGTGAACTTTTGAGGTGTAAACAGCCAAATTGATTGTGTTTATTATATTACTTTTTTTAGAGCAGAGGGAAAGAGAGATAGAGAGATTGTGTGCAATGTTGCCACTAGTGGATTCTTATTCTTGTGGAACATGGCCATATATAAGATCAAAGAAAATCATGCCAAATGCAAGATTGAGATATAAAAATTAGAAATAGATTGGTAGAAGAAAATATATTGGGTAAATTACTTATAGGCTCCTAGGTTTGTTGTTCATCATTTCGTGATTTATGTTTTTTGTATCGTATCATTTAGGTCCGATGCTATCAATTATATGATCATGTCATTCTTGAAGTTGCATAAGTAGTTGTATGATTTGAAAATAAAAAAAAATGATCAAAATAGAAGAAAATTGTCTCGTATTTATTGATGAGTAGCAGTTATGGCGTTCATTTACATGTTGGCATCCCCTAACTACCTATAAGGTACTGCTTGAGCTATTGAGTTAATGAGTATTCATTTAATTTCATATTAAGTTCTTTGTGTCAAAGCACATCTCTAATTTTTACTTAACAAAATATATATAATTTAATAAATGATTATGATTTCTATTGACATAATATACCTTTTTTTTTCCTTCTCCCAAATTATATGACAATTGGCTTTTTTTACCTTCTCTCAAACCATGATGGTGATGGTAGCCGCCTACACATATCGGAGATGCTAATAGGATCCACATTAATCTTGAGTGTGGAGTTACAAAAGAGTGCGAGATCAGCATTCGCACACAGACACTATATACATACTAGTAGGATCCATCAATATAAGCTTAGTGCTGCAGAATTGAGGGCAAGATCATAGGCCTCATCGAGCTCCAGGTACGCCAGAAACATCTTCATATAGTAACAGGATCCTTGCCACAATCACGTAGATTAACAACATAGAAAAGAATATATGATAAATGGTGAGAAATTGTTGATCTATCAAGCCCAAATTCTAGTTCGCTAGAGATATATAGCCGAAGATAATATCACATGAATTACAACTTTTATAAAAAAGTGATAGAAAGCGTGACTTTAAAGGAGAATGTGTCAAAGGGACATTCTCATTATTAAAATTTTCTTTCGAACAAGTTCTTTAAATAAATATTTTCTATCCAAAATGACTGAGCAAATAAAGCCATACTATCCCCAGGGATCCCAACAACAAACACCTAAATTGAGGACCTGTGTGTGCATTTACTCATAAAATTAATTATGTTTGAATAGACCTAGGTCTAGCTATGGGTCCATGATTTGAATTTAGGTGAAACCGATTTCGACTATAACGGAATAATTCTATTTAATACATGGATCAATTCGAGCCCGACCTATAAATGACTTAAATTGGTAATTTGAACCAGTCTATCATCCCATTTATCACAATTTTTGAGTTTCTAAATTGATAATATGATTGTTTTGCAGTACTTTTACTAAATACAACTAAAAATTTAATTGTTAAAAAATTTAAAAGACTACTTAGTACACTGAAATATTCAAGCAATTAACATTATAATATTCGATATCAACAAAAAATAATAATTACCATCTCAAATGATCAATTTATTACAATATAGTTATAATTAAGTCGGATCGATCGAGCTCAAATTCGTGTTCAAAACACGAATCCAAAAATTTCCCCCTCCAATATTCAAAACGAAAATCCATATATAATAGATATTTAAATTTTTTAAAAGTCAGTTAACACACACAAAACAGTGCTGCAAATCATAATTAGAATAAATTAAAAATTCCACAAATTAAATTCTAGATGTATTGTTGGGCCCAACCTCTTTATCCTTGAATATCTTTTTAATTTAAATAAAAAAGCAGAAGATTTTTCATAATTTTTTAATATGATGATCAACTTTTATATTCAAAAATATTTAAATTTGATAGCTAGAGATGATTGCCTTTTCCTTAGTAAATAAATAATTAATGGCCAATTATCTAGTCTACAATAGCTTAATTAATGCCATGAGCTCATGTTCTCTTCACTTTTACTTGAATTTTTTTCATGGAAAAGGACAAGGGTTCTACATTTCTAATAGTTGAATTCTTAATTAGAATGAGGCCAAAACACATGCATAAATTTTCAAGCTTTTGTCTTCAGCCCCATTTGCATGTAAATTAATTTTGTAAACTAGATAATATAAGATATATATTCGTATAAAATGCATATATAAGTTCCAAAGGTCCTAAATTTTTGAAATATTTTCGTAGCACTTAGGTTCATGGGATTGACAATTAATTAATTGATTGCCATATAGGTCTTAATTTCACGAGGCCAAACAGTACGACTGTTACTTAAAATCTTCAATTAAGAACTTTAAGATTTTAGAGATCTAATTAGTGTTATGATTCAAAATTAATTATTATGTAAAACATAAAACTTCAAGATCTTAATGACCTACATGCAATTTACCTAACATCATAGCTAGGCATTTGCTATAGCTTGCATTATTAATGGCTTTATACCATCATCCATTTTCTTTCCCTCTTTTATTTCCTCCATTATTTCATTGCTCAGCTACACTCAGCACAACCACCCAAATTGCTCCCCTCCCCCCCCTTCCCCCAGCAATCACACAAATCAAATAAAATACAGAACCCCAATAATCCACCTTTCAATCAAACATCTACTGACCCATACAGAAAAGCCGCAGCAAAGTGAAAGAAAACCCTTTCCACAGTCCTCAATTTGGATCTCCACCAATCCATAGATATAGAAGAAGAAGAAGAAGAACAAGAAGTAGAAGAAGAAGAAGAAGAAGATCAGGAAGCAGAACTAGCAGCATCATAGAAGCTGCCAGTGCTTGTAGTAGAAGAATATATAAGAAGAAGCAGCCATAGATCATATATATATATAGAATACAGAAGAAGAAGAAGAAGAAGAAGAAGAAGAAGAAGAAGAAGAAGAAGAAGAAGAAGAAGAAGAAGAAGAAGAAGAAGAGGAAGAACCAGCAGCATAAGAATCAGAAGAGGAAGAAGCACAAAAACAGCTAGAAGAAACAGCAGCAGCAGCATATATTATAGAAGTAGTGGCATCTAGGAGAAGATGTGAAGAAAAAGAAAAAATCCGACTCATAATAAGTTAGCAGCAGCAGCAACAACAACAACAACAGCGAAGATCTAAGGAGTATAGAGATAGTAGGAGATCTAAGGAGAAGAAGAAGAAGAGAAACGACAATGGAGGAAACCCTCAAGTCATTATCTATGGACTACCTCAACCTGCTGATCAACGGGCAGGCCTTCAGCGATGTCACCTTCAGCGTGGAGGGCCGCCTCGTCCACGGCCACCGCTGCATCCTCGCCGCCCGCAGCCTCTTCTTCCGCAAGTTCTTCGCCGCGGACCCCACACTCCTCGACCCCCACCACAGCCCCCGCTCCTCGCCGTCGTCGCCCTCGCCGCCGGCGCCTCCTGCCAGGGGCGTGCCAGTGGTCATTCCGGTCACCTCCGTCGGCTACGAGGTCTTCCTACTCCTCCTCCAGTTCCTCTACAGCGGGCAGGTCTCCGTCGTCCCCCAGAAGCTCGAGCCCCGCACCAGCTGCGCCGACCGCGGCTGCTGGCACACCCACTGCGCCGCCGCCGTCGACCTCGCCCTCGACACCCTCGCAGCCGCCCGCTCCTTCGGCGTTGACCAGCTCGCCTTGCTCACCCAGGTTCTTCTTTCATCTCATCATCATCATCATCTTCATCATCATCTTCATCATCATCATCATCGCCACCATCATCATCATCATCATCAGATAATAGCTTGTTATTTTTGCTACTGTAAGAAAACAGTGATCTCGGTCGGAATCCATTTGATCTTTTGCGTAGATCTCCTTTTGAAAAAAAAAAAAATTTCTAGGGTTTCTTCTCATTCAAAGTGAGCTTTTAATTAAGATAATTATATTAAAGATGATATTTTCATGCGGATTAAAACTTCTTGAATCATCAATCTTAATTTGATGTAAAATGGGATTTTGTTTGAATTAGGAAAACTCTACATGTTATTTGTATGAAATTAATATAAAAAATAGACTATATATATATATATATATATTACAGTATGGAACTGGAGATAGGAACAAGATTAAGGGCTAATTAACAACCCCTTAATTAATGGATCCTGATTTAGACTTAAATTAAATGAAACCATTTGTCATTTATGTTGAATTTGTGTTTGTATAACGAGAGTAAACTAGAAGATGAGTTTAAAAAATAATATGAATCTTGAATTAGCCTAGCATAAGTCAAACTGAGACGACCGACTAATAAAGGCAAATCGGAAATCAAACGTTGATCTAACTTTAAGTTGATGAAGTTTGAATCATTTTGTCTTAAGTTGATTTAAGATTAATTTGTATTTAGACGAAGAAAAACTAAGTGAAATTTGTATGCTTCTTTTATGTTTTATAATAATTACAAATGATTGTCGGATATGACTTCAAAATATCATGATCAATCGATGTTGATTAGAAAACTATGGTTGTCGTAAATGTTGAATAATCGAGTCGTAATTATTTGAGAATTGTATATGACGTAACATGAATCATGTTTGCACTCCTTATAATCCACTTCTCAATTATCCAACTGGAATTTTCCAATTGATAAATTGTATTCTCATCAGCAGATGACTCAGTTTTCATTTCAAAATATAATTTTTATTGATATTTTAAAAAAAACAAAATCTTTTCAATCTTTCCAACTTAATGGGCACAAAAGATCAAAAGAGCAATGAAAAAAAAATCTATTGGAATAGTTTTTCGTGTATTTCATGGCTTATACATAACTTAATACATTTTACGACTTACCCACTATGCATTGCAGGTTAAACTTTTCCTATCGTCGTGATTTCTCGGCAATCACCGCACATAATTTCATACATTACTATAACTATCTATTACTACATAGCAAGAATTTTAAAAACATTCAACCTAAAACTCTAAGCTAGTCAGCTATATAGATTGGCGCAATTTACCGTTTTTTATAAACCCTTTCATATATATGTAATAACTTTCCTCGAGTTATGAGTTCAGTTTAATGAGAACATATATATTTTACTTTATTTTAAAAAAAAGTAAACAATTAGGCGTCAATTTTAGTGTAGTATGTTGGATCCATGTAATATAAATAGTATTGCATTCAATATTTCGATACAGTATTTTATGTTAAATGATTTTTGTTAGGATCTAGAGGGATATGCATGCTCAAAGAGTATATGAAATGCGTGATTTTTATAATTTTATTATTTTTTAATTCTCATAATTTGGGGTCAAATAATTCACCAAATTTCATGAAGAGAATGAATAGTATGCATTAATTGTTGATGATAATTATGAAATAATATAATTAATCATTTGATTCATCTTGTAATTAAATGATGAAACTTTGATGAGTGGAGCAGAAGCAGCTGGCGAGCATGGTGGAGAAGTCAACGATCGAGGACGTGATGAAGGTTCTCATGGCCTCCCGGAAGCAGGAGATCCACGAGCTCTGGTCAACTTGCTCCCGCCTGGTCGCCAAGTCCGGCCTCCCGCCGGAGCTCCTCGCCAAGCACCTCCCCCTCGACGTCGTCGCCGCCATTGAGGACCTCCGCCTCCACTCCTCCCTCTCCCGCCGCCCCCAGCTGGCAGACGCCGCCCCCTCCCCCTCCCCGGACCTCGACGACCGCCACCACAGGATCCGCCGGATGCGCCGCGCCCTCGACGCCTCGGACGTCGAGCTCGTCAAGCTCATGGTCATGGGCGAGGGGCTCAACCTCGACGACTCCCTCGCCCTCCACTACGCCGTTGAGCATTGCTCCCGCGAGGTCGTCAAGGCGCTGCTAGAGCTCGGAGCCGCCGAGGTCAACTTCCAGGCTGGCCCCGTAGGCCGGACGCCGCTCCACGTCGCCGCCGAGATGGTCGACCCCGACATGGTCGCCGTCCTCCTCGACCACCACGCCGACCCCAATGCTCGGACTGTCAACGGCGTCACCCCCCTCGACATCCTCCGGTCGTTGACTTCCGAATTCCTCTTCCGCGGCGCCGGCGGCGTCCCAGGGCTCACCCGCTTCGAGCCCAACAAGCTCCGCCTCTGCCTCGAGCTCGTCCAATCCGCCGTCATGGTCATGTCCAGGGAGGCAGCCTCCGCCGCCGCCGCCGTCGCCGCCGCCTCCGCCTGCCAGCCGGGGATCTCCTTCAACCAGGCGATGAGCCCGGAGAGCACGAGCGGCGGGATGGTGGACGCGGGGTTGGACTCGAGGATGGTGTATTTGAATTTGGGGATGGCGGCGGCGGCGGCTGCGACGGCGGCGGCGGCGGCGGAAGGGGGTTGTAAGGAGAAAGGGAGCAGAAGGGGTCAAGGGAGCGTTGGCATTGGCTCGTCTTCCTCTTCTTCGTTGTATTCTCATCATGAGTTCGCCCCATGATCATCACCATGATCATCTCTTGATATTCTTGTTTGATTCATATAATTGAAGAAGAACCAAGATCACTCTTTTGGAAGGTAATTATTTATTTAATTAACTGATTTAAATATTAATTGATAGTAAACAAAAATATTGAGGCAATTTATTTATATATATATATATTATTTATTTATTTTATATATATATATATTCTAGGATTTTTAAAACTGTAAAACGTCAATTTTTCATATAAATATTTTGATTAAATATTTCAAAGATTTTTGAATGGTTTCAAATTTTATCAAACTTGATCAATTTTATTAATTTTCTTTTTAGTTTCAGTTGAATTTTTTTTTTGGGTTTTATTTTGACTAACAATATTCTAGCATTTTTAAGATAAAGTTTTTTAAAATTTAAAATTTAAAATTTTGACTCATTATATTGAATAATTGAAGTTATTGAAATTCGTAAAAATGATATTCGAGTGAAATTGAAACTCATAAAGTAAATTTTTAAAATCTTCATTTTTTCTCTTTATAAGAAAATATTTGAAATTTTTCATGTTTTGTCAATGTCAGTAGTCATGAGATGTCCTCTGGTGATTGAACTGCAAGATGTGGTATTATTTAGTCATTGTATGTATGTATGTATATATATATATATGTTTAGGAATGTACTTGCATGGTACTTAAAATCGATGTTTTTACCCAATTTTTTTAGGATTATCTCATAATTTTCTATTCTACAGCAACTCTGGTCTTTAAGGAGATTACAGACAAAATTACGAAAAAAATGTATGAGTTTTAGGAAACACACACGCTAACCTTAAGGCATGGACTTAAAATTCTTTGATTTATAATTTTTAAAAGATCCAAAAATAATAATTTAAGCAGACGTGATAGAAAAAAAAGACATAACAGAAGATAAAGTCATAACAAAAAAATAATTTTTTACATAAACATAATATTATTACCACATTGATAATATCATGGGTTAAAATCCATCAATTCAACATTTAAAAGGAGGATTTGTACGCAATGTACATGATTAAGATAACTAAAGATAACTATTTCTAATTTTATGTAATAAAACATCAATTATAAAAAAAAAATTAAGATCGAATTAAAAATCAGATCACTTTCCTATTCATAATTTAACTAGATGTCAGACCAATTGTAGAGCTGATAAATTTCTATTATTTTCAAATTTTAAAAATTAAGACAAGTATTCAAAATAACAAACACGTTTATCCTATTAATTTACTGTTATTATTAAAAAAAAAAAAGTAAGTATCACATAATTAGAATAAGTGCTTATAATTTGATCAAATCTTATGTCAAATTTGATTTTAGTATCAAACCGAAAAAGATGACGTGCTAGATCACGGTCGAACTGGATGGTCCGAACTTATTCTAATTACGATTTACAACACATAAAAAGAATTTATAACCCATTTCTTTGAAAATTAATTAGATAATTTATAATTTTGACTCTCTTTATAGATTTTTTTTTCTCTCTCCAAACATGGCCTCTCTCTCTCTCTGTGTCACACATTTTGTTGTTCATGAACTGACACAAGTGATGGCCAGCATGCAAATAGAGAACAGATGATGGCCTATTTGTCTACTGAATAGTAGGAAGAGAGATTTCCATTTATGGAGAGGTAGGTTTCCCTCCAGCATCGCTTACTGTTCAAACTATTTAGGAGGCGTTTGGTTCAGTGTTATCTCAATGTTATGTTATGTTATCTTTAGAAAGTAATTGTTTGGCTTAACGACATCTTTAAATAACATTATAATTAATTACAAAAATGCCATTATACATTGACATCTAAATGTCACCCCAAATTGGGCGACATCTCAAGATAACACCATCAATTTATCATTATAATGTTAATAACTTCCAACTAAATAAAAATAATTTGGATAACATTGATATTTTCTAATATCATAACGTTGAACCAAACAAATGTCCATTGATGAATGACAATGACATTTATATAACATAACATCTAAATAACATTGACATTGAGATAACACTGAACCAAACGCCTCCTTAGAGATTTTTATCCATATGAAACAAAAAAACTTCAATATTTACTTATTAGATACTCTAAAGTTAAATATTACATGACACACACTTATTTATTTTAATTTTACAACCAACACACCCTAGTTAAAAAATTCTTACATTTTATTTAAGTAAATCATGCTTAAGTTATGTTTTAACTTAAATAAAGTTCATAGGAATAAAATCTAACTCTCGGTGTATCTTAACTTAAATCTTACATGTTAAAAACTATTTAAATCTATTATTTATGTAAAATATTTTAAATCTAATCGTTAGATGCTCATCTTAACGATTAGATTTAGTTTAAGATACAAAGGGGGTTAGATTTTATTCCTATGAAACTTATTTAAGTTAAAACATAACTTAAGTATGGTTTACTTAAATAAAATGTAAGGATTTTTTAAATAGGGTGTGTTAGTTGTAAAATTAAAATAAATAAGTGTGTGTCATGTAATATTTAACTTTAGGGTGTCTAATAAGTAAATATTGAGATTTTTTGTGTCATACGGGTAAAAACCCCAACTATTTATTATTCATTAAAATGATCCTCATTCACCAAAGTTAAACTTAATTAAGCAAATTAAATGCTGCATGATTAACTGACATAATTAATTTTCTTTATTATTAGGAAAATATTTTACTTCAACAGATCGACATTTGATTTTCACGAGAATAAGTTTTCGTTACAACTCAAAATTAGTTATTAATTAAAAGGGTAAATAATATTTTGATTCTTTTTTATTTGTTATTCCACGCACGTATATAAGTCTCTGCAGTTTAATTATTTCAAATTAAGTATATTAGTTCATTAATTAGTTTGAATAATAATAAAGATGATTTTTTTTTTGTAATAGATGATTTTTTTATAATAAAAGAATTTAATAGAAACATTCACTTCTATAGTAAAGTGCTTACAATGCACTTCAGATTATATACTGAATATGGTAATATTGTGATTTAATTATAGAAATAAAATATTTGAAACCTTATATAGATAATTATTTATTTATATATTGGACTATATTGTACTATATTTGACTTGATCTATATAATTCAACATCCAAATAATGAAATTATATATTTCACACACAATCAAATTGTGTAAACTTCAAGTCAATATTATGGTTAAGTGAATATTAATAAAAAAAAATTTATTTAAATCATCCCTATATATACATATACATAGCAAATAAATTATTTGATGGAAAGCATCAAACTTGGGATTTCTTATTCTCATTTTGAAATTTAACATTATAAATGTAGACACAATGTTGACCTTAAATTAGAATAGAATCCTCAAATCAGCATTTTTTTTAAGAATTGATGATCGATCGATCTAAGTTGTATGTGTTAATAGTGTTAATCGAGAAGTCAGGCTAAAATTGAGCAGTCAATATGTCTATACGTCTTCAACTCTATTTACAAAATAATTATTGATATGTTCTTACTCGAAACATAAAGAATATTTCATTACATTTAATTTATAATAGAGGTGATGTTATGCAAATTCTCTGTTTGGTAATAAGAAAAAAAAAAGAAAATTTGGTTAGAATTTATAGTGATTTTTGAAAAATGTGTATGATATGAAATAAAGTAAGTTTGTTATATTAAAAATTGTGTATGATGTGAAATAAAGCTGATTGATTTATTGAGAATTGTGTTGGATGTGAAATAAAATATAAAATAATTTTTAAAATTTTTTTATAATAAATTTAAGATTTTGACTGTGGGTAATTTTAGTCATGATTTTTAGTCCATTGTCAAACAGGGCCTTATAGTTAAAAGGAGTTCAGAAGAAGAGGGGATCTCTTCCCTTCAAAGGCTCCACTCTCTCCTCTAAATAAGTCAAGTTCCCTTGTGTCAGCAAAAAAAGGGGAAGATAAGAATAAGAACTTAGGCCCCATTTGTTTGCCCATTTAAAATTAACCTGGTTTAATTTTAACCAGTCATATCACATCACATATAAAATTTAATATTAAAAATTAACTTTATTTTATACATTACTAAAATAATAACTAATTTATATCACTTCTCTCACATATCCAACATAATAACTAACTTTATATCACATTCCTCACGCACCCCAATATAATAACTAACTTTACTTCACATCATTCACAACTTTCAATTAAAAAAATATCTCTATCCAAGTTTAATTTTAACCTTGTTAAATTTAATCTTACAAATAAACAGGCCCTAACCCGTTTGTTTAGCCGTTAAAAATTAACCTGCTCTAATTTTAACCAGGCATATCACATTGCACATAAAATTTAATATTAAAAATTAACTTTATTTCACATTCCTCACATATCCCAACATAATAACTAACTTGCAATAATTTTATAATGAAATCAAAACCTTTGAGTTAGGGTCCTACTTAATACTTGTTCTTTTTTTAATGTTTGTTTGGTTTGTATGAAGCGATTTTACGTCAGCACAATAAAAAATAAAAAATTTAGTATAATATATTATTCTAATTTACTATGAACTTGAGAAGATGACAGCTTGAAATTTGAAACAAAAGCTCTAATTCAGTTATGATTTTTAGTGTTTAATATATAAATGAGATAGTTTTGTATGTCGAGTAAAGACTCTTTTAAAATATATGTATATATTCATAAATATATATATATTTTGAGAGGGACATTATCGTAATCTTTACGTCAAAATCACTTGAAGTGGTTAGGTGGACTAGATCATAATGCACGATACTATATGCGTTTCTATTAACCTGTGCAAAGCTTACAATAACGGATCGAAGCAAGGCATCGATTAAGCAAATCCTCAATCACTTGATCTCCGTCAAGCTACGACTCCTTAAAAGTTTTCTATTTTTTTTTTCAACTCTGTTCGTTTTCACTCACGTGTTTTGATTTTTTATTCGAATTCATCTCATTTGTCGATTAACTATTGCACCGATTTTACCTGTGAGTCATTTGTTTCGAGAGTGGCCTACCACACGCTTTCCATCTCGGAGGACATCATTGGTGAAGCAAATTCAGAGGTTGGAAAGAAACAAAGGCCCTGTTTGGTGCGATGACCAAATCAGGACCAAAATGATACTAATTTAAAAAATAATAATAATAATAAATAATTTTTTTAATCATTCTACACAAATTTTAATATAAAAAAATATTATTTTACTTCACATACTTAATATTTTTTAATAAAAATATATACTTTATTTCACATCCTAGACAAAAATATTCGAATCGAGTATTTTGATTTAGGATGTAAAATAAAATTAATTTTTTTTATTGAAAATTATTGAATATGTGAAGTAAAATAATATTTTTTTATATTAGAATTTATGTAAAATAATTAAAAAAATTTATTTATTATTATTGTTATTGTTTTCTAAATTAGTATCATTTTGATCCTGATTTAGTCCTCGCGCCAAACAAGGCCAAGGTTAACTGAGTCTTGAATATTTCATTTAAGTCCTAAACTCATTATTTATTTTACATTTGAGTCCTTGAAATTGGCTTAGTCTCATCAAATGGTTTCATTTTAACAGAAATTATCATTTGTCATTTCATATATACAACACTTCTAGGATTTTTAAATTTTTATTTAGAATTATTTATTTTTATGTTTCATTTATGTGTAAATAAAATGCATCTCAAAGTTAAATTAAGTTATCACAGGCAGTTTAAATTTTTAATTTTTTATGCAGTTTTCTTTTTTCTGTATGTGATAATTAGAAGTTAAAGGTAGTAAGCCTTATATACACACATTTGAGTTAAAATTTAACTAAAATCTATTTGAAAAAAAAGTATTCTGTTAGTAAATCATTAAAATTATATTTTTGCTCTTAATAGTACATATTTTTCACTTCTTCAATACCACACTAAAATGCTGATTTGTCCTAAAATCAATTCACGTCGCGGATGTTTCTTTCCTTTACCGTCACCTAAATATTAAGGTTTTAGGATTTTCACTCAAAATATATTTAAATATCCTTAAAATAATATGATGAACGGCTCAGATTTTTTGTAATCTAATTATAGTTAGGTTATTGAAAAATTATAATTACTTATTATAATAGAAATAAGCTAAACTGTGTGTATATAAGATTTTATAATATTTTGAGTGTGCATAGCGTAATTAATTAAGAATAAATGGGTAAGGCATAAATAAAATTAAATGGTGTGGCATGTAGATAATTATCTCTTTTTTTTTATATTGTAGGAAGATAAGATACTAGGGCACGGGCAACGGGTAGGGTTGATAACGAGTCAAATTCAACTGAGTTTGTCTCAGCTCAAATTCAAATATTTTAAGTTTGATTTAAGTTATATTCAAGTTAACTAAAATCTAATCGATTTTGAATTAATTTTTGAGTTGAATTGAGCATAATTTTTAATATTATTTTATGATTTAAAAATTTATTTTATATATAATATATATTATATATTACTTTTTTACTTAAATTTATATCTAGCATATATTTATTTATACATAATTTTTTAATATATACTTTAACTATCTTTAATATATATTCTATATAACATATTCATTCATATATCATATTTTAAAATTAAATTTACATACAGGAAAAAGAATTCTGAAGAAATTATAGGCTTCACACGAAATTTTGAAATAATACTAAATATATTATTAAATTCTGTATTTAAGTGTTGAAATTCAAAATTAAAACTTAAATCTATAAATACAAACCTCTAAATTAATTTTAATATTAAAACTTGAACCCTAAATATTAAAAATAATATATTAATATAAGGTACATTATTTTTTTTAAAAATTAAATTTAATAATAATAAATAATATAATATTTTATTAAATTATATTTATAGATATTTTAGTATTTCTATTTTTTATGCACTTTTTATTTCATATTTCACTTAAAATGATAATTATATTTTTAAAGAATGATAATATTATTCTAATTTTAACGTATATTAAAGAGCTGCTATCAAACTGTTTTTTTTTTTTTTTTTGAACAACTATCAAACTGGTTTAACTGAGCCTCACAGGATGTTGAAATTTAGTATTTCCCAATTTTATCACTCACGATATTATTAATATATTTATTATAGAATATTTAAATATTATACAAATTATAAAATTTAATTTATATACAATATTATAAGTAAATATATTATGAAAATATATACTAAATAAATTTTTTATTTTCATTACATTTATATCAAATAATAATTTTTCATTAAATTCTAAATGTGTAAGATAATTCATTCAATTTTTTGTTATATTTTTTTAATTTTCTCCAATAATTAACTAAACAAAAGTTATATATTTAGGCCATGTTTGGCGTGGGGACCAAAATGATACTAGTTTAAAATAATAATAATAATAATAATAATAATAAATAAATAAATAAATTTTTTTAATCATTCTATATAAATTTTAATAAAAGAAATATTATTTTACTTCACATATTCAATAATTTTCAATAAAAATATCTATTTTATTTCACATCCTAGGCCAAAATAGTCGATTTTAATATTTTGATCTAGGATGTGAAATAAAGTAGATATTTTTATTAAAAATTATTGAGTATGTGAAGTAAAATAATGTTATCTTATATTAAAATTTGTGTAAAATAATTAAAAAAAATTATTTATTATTATTATTGTTGTTTTTTAAATTAGTATTATTTTGATCCTGATTTAGTCCTCACATCAAACAGAGCCTTAAGATTTTAACTAGATGAAACCAAATTTAACTATTTTACGCATATTGTGATCTTAAAATATTTTTTTTGAGGCTTATGCATAATTATTAATAATTATAATTAGTTTAAAATAATTTAACCTAAATTATAAATCTTTAGCATTAATAAAACTTGGGGAATGACCAATGAAAAAAAAGGCCTTGTATGATGATACATCACTAGGCCTAGCAGTCTCGTGCGCAATCATCACAGTGAAGAACATCTGGAGATTCCTCTTTTCCTTTTCTTTTTATCACCCATACTTCTTTACAAATTTTAGATCACCTATCAAAAAGCTATTGGGGTAGGTAAGGCCGTAACCGAACTACGATTATTCGAGCAATCGTCTGTTTATATTCATGTTTGTTTACAAAACTTAATTTCGAGATTGTTTCAAGTTTGTTCGAGTTTGATTCATAGATATAAAAATATGTTTGAACTTGATTCATATAGTTTATGATTCGCGAATGAGTTCATTAATATGTTCATGATAAGTTCATATAAATCAAAATTCACGAATATGAAAATTATAAATAAATTCTAATATATCAAGAAAATAAATGTGTTCGTAGACAAATTTACCATCACAATTCAAGATTTTTTTTATAATAATAAATAAAATATACTAAAATCTCTAAAAAAATATCATATTAAATTTTATAATTAATGAACAAATTCATAAACTTATACAAATAATTCATAAATATTAACAAACCGAACACTATTATGTTCAAACTCATTCATTTTATTTATTAATATTGACGCACCGCACCGAACATAGATAAACTTTTATCGAGCTGTTCATCGAACGCTTATTTCATTATTTTTAAACATTCATTTTTTGTACATTTATCAAAAAGTTCATATTTTTCGTTATTATTTTTATGCTATTATTTTCACATTCATGAATACTTTATATCTATATATATACATAAAGAGACACACACACACCATTATTCATATTTCAAGGCTCCCACGTCTTTAAACATAAAAACTCTACGTATGATTAGAAATATATTTCATATTAATTCATATTCTTTTTTCATTTTAAAACTGCTGTAAAGATCATGATATTGTAAAAAATTATGATAAAATGATTTCTTACAAGTCATTATACCTAAATTACTCCTCTAACCTTAAAAAAAATACTTCCATAATTGTTAAAACTTATAATTTTAGAATATTTAACTAAAACATTAGATATTGAGAGAATTTTAATAAAAGAACTGGATGAACAGTATATTAAGATCAATAATTTAGAATATTTACCAGTATATTAAGATCAATAAGTTTCTAAAATATTCCACATAAAAAGAAAAATGAAATTTTTTTCTAAAGTACAAATAATCTACATCTAAAAAAAAGTGTAAATACTAGTAATGTTGTGTTCAAAATCAGATAAAACTAAATTCCCACAAATACAGCTTAAACTTCACAATCTAACATAATAAAAGTTATATTAAAAACTATAATTACTTTGAAAAATAACAGAAAATAAAATATACAAAATCATGGAAAGGATAACAGCTTTTTGGTCAACTCCCTGCAGCAAAAAAAAAAATGATAGACTGTAAGTTTTTAAGCAATAAGAAAAACAATGAAGAAGAAAAAGAAGGCCTGCAGTCCTTTCCCAGCTTTTTAAATATCATAAAGCTATCATTTCAACTGGAATAAAAAAAAGAAAAAAATCAAGCAGAAAGTAAGTGGGGAACCATGATTGAATTAAATATATACTTTAATCTTGTTCATGCTAAAAGGCTTAAAGCGCACTATTCTTGTAAACACCAATAGCTATGGATTAATATTCCCATTTAAAAAAAAAAACTATGGAATAATATTGGAATCCTTACAAATGTCAAAAAACTACCGAAGATTGATAAAAGCCACGAGCCATATTTATACCTGGTAATTTTAACAAGTCGAGTTCAAGCTATGGTTAAATTGAATTGATTTGGATTACACTTGGTTCGGTTTTTAATCTAAAATTTTAAATAATATAATAGTACAGTACTTTCATAAAATAACATGAGACTTCGTGGTTAGTGTGTGTTGCGCGGGTTTGAGACTCAGTGAAGACTATTTTGTTGAGTTCTATGTGAACGCTAGTGCACAAGGACATAAACTTAGGGCTTGCACAAAACAAAAACATCCCTGGTGCTTGGATTACTTCAATTCTTGTATTCCTGGACATTGAACCAATGGGGGATATTGTTCTATAAAGCTCGCGCAATAAAAATCATCACAGGTGTGTTTCAGTCTACCCAAGAGATCCCTTATCCCCGTTAACTACTCCTTTCACGGGGAGGGAGTGGTTTGAGCTGGCTCGAACTCGATTGTTTCTCGAGTCAAGCCAGCTTGAATTTGAAGACTTCAAGAAATGATTCGAGCTCTAGTCGAACTACAAATCAACGAATCGAGCATGAGCCATGTCTAGCTCAACTCTCTCTCTCTCTCTCTCAGTCACCCCAATCTGACCATTCTCTCTCTATCTCTAGCCTTTTGCAGGATGGAAGAACTTATTGAGACTTGATAGGATTCCCTCCTCAAAATTGTTGGCTTCCTCTTTTGGGTCGGTTGGATGGCTGGTGGTCAATCCATTAGAAAAGGAAAGATGATTGACATCAGAAAACATGATGGAAGTGGAAATCATTCACCGTGGGGAATAGACTCCTGAAATAAGCAGATGGGTGGCCCACCATCTATGGAATAGGTGTATCATCTTTATCTTGCAAATTAGCAATAAGAACAACATAACAAAATGTCTTGAAGAGAATTAAGAATGCATCCAACCCGGGATATTCGTAACTTTTCAGGTGTAAATATAAAAATTTGAGCATCTAATACATAAAAAAAAGCACCGGTCAGTGTCATATGTGATTAAGACAATACCAAGGACTATTATACATAATGCCAAGGTATATGTAGTAGATTTTGCCATACATGCACCCCATCAATAATAACAACAACAACCAAGCCTTAATTCCACTAAGTGGAGTCGGCTACATAAATCCTTTGTTTTCATTGCGCTCTATAAATTACCAAATTCTTATCTAAGTCTAAGTAACTAAAATCACTCCTTATAGTTTTTTATCATATTTTCTTTGGCCTCCCTCTTCCTCTTTGTACATGGGCAAGATCTAATAACTCTATTTTTCTAATTGGAGCTTCAATCGGCCTATGATTTATATGTCTAAACCATTTAAGCCGACTTTCTCTAAGTTTTCCTCAATTGGTGTAACACCAACTTTCTTTCAAATATACTTATTTCTCATTCTATTCTTTCGTGTATATCCACACATCCACCTTAGCATCCTCATTTCAGCAATATTTATTTTATCTATATATTTCCTCTTTACAGATTAGCATTCAGCACTATATATCATCGCAGGCCTTACTACAGTTTTATAAAATTTACCCTTAAGTTTGAATAGGATTTTTCTATCGCACAACACACTAAAAGCATTTCTCCATTTTATTCATCCTACTTGAATCCTGCTAATAACATCATTATCTATTTCACCATCATTTTGAATAATTAATCTAAAGTATCTAAAATGCTCACTCTTCTTAACAATTTAATCACCAATTGTCACATCTCCAATATAAATATTTCTTTCTTGACTAATGTGTACTCCATATATTCAGTTTTTGATCTACTAAGATGAAAACCTTTAGATTCTAGAGTATTCCTCCTAAGCTCGAGTTTCGCTTTACCTCTCTCTTTAGTTTTCTCAATAAGAACAATATCATCTGCAAAGAGTATATACCAAGGTACCTCATCTTAAATATGTCCAGTCAGGACTTCCATAATCAAAGCAAAAAGATACAAACTTAAAGCCGAGCCTTGATGTAATCCAACTGTAATAGAAAAATCATTTGTCAAACCTCCTTGTGTTCAAATATAGGTAACAATTTTTTTATAAATGTTTTTAATAACTTGAATATACGCAATGCATATCCCTTTCTTTTTCGAAAACTCTCCAAAATACTTCTCTTGAGACTTTATCATAAGCTTTTTCCAAATCAATAAAAATTAAACGTAGCTTTTCCTTTCTCTCCTTAAACTTCTCCATTAAACTTCTCAATACATGTACCCCATCAATAATATTATATCAAAAAGATACAGTCATACATGTACCACATCAATGAGATTATATCAAAAAGATAGTCAACACATATACAACTAAAAGACATATAGTAATGTATACAATAAATTAAAAATAATGAACAGAAAGACATTATAGGCGAATTAGTTACCAAGCACATCGAAAATCACTTGAGCCCCCATACAGCAGAAGTGTGCTTTTGAATTGGTTCAAGTTATCTTTAGGTAAGAAAGAGAAATAATGTCAAAGACAATTATTTTTATATTGAATGTGAAATAAAATAAATTTTAAAGGTTAAAATTTATGTATGATATAAAATAAGATTGATTTTTAATGCTAAAATTTATGTAGAATCTGAAATAAATATAAAATATTTTTGAAATATTTTCACGATGAATTCGTGAGTGTTTATGGCTCCTAACAAAAAGAGAATCAATATCATTAATCATGTAGTCATAAGGCGAACAGGTGAAAACAATAGCCAAGTCGCCACTCATAATTAGGTTCAGAATGAACCAATTTGGGCTTTGCATACCTCTGATCCGCTATTGCTGCAGAAAATGATTTGCAACTCAAAACCTTCTGCAGTCCTACCAGTTCACGTGCATTTAAGAGATCCGGCATCAGCCAATGCCTACGAGAATGCAGAGTGTAATCTCTTGATAAGCAACTTGAATCCAAAGTCAGCATGTAATATACCATAGCAGAATTCAAGAGTAGCACATAAAATGCACTTCATCACTTGGTCAAGTTTTCTCTACGGCATATAATCTAGGATGTGGCAAATTTAATATATATCAGTATTGTAGGTAAATATAATACTAAAGCTGTGAGATTCATTTTTGACTAATTTTTCACCCTCAACCACATGGAAAGACGTTTAAATTTTGTCGTTAAAATATCCATCATCAAAGTTCTGAATTTATTTTGCATGACATGCATGATCAAAATAGTTCTGAATTTAGATTTTTAAAGTTTCACAAAAAAGGAGAAATATAGGTAAAATAGGAGAAGAATGCAAGCCAAATTCTACCTTAAACAATAGCCCAAAACTTTTTCCGGCAAATTAAGACAGGCTCCATTTTCTTTTCCTCATTTTCCAGCAAATGTAAAGTGACATCCCAAAGGAACTTTGAAGCGATTCTTTTTATCATTGAGATGATGGTATCCTCATCTCTAATGATGAGAAAGCCCTGCACAACAGGTAACTCTTGTTGAAAAAACCTTTCTCACTGAGTAAAAAATGTAACTTCAGTTGTCGAGTAAATCTCAATGCAAAACTCCATCAAAATCTCAGTTTGGTGGAAAAAGTCATTATATATCATACATATTCATCAAAAGGGTATGTCATATTCGGACTAAAATAGCATGAAAAAAGCATTCATAGTTTCTAAATATTACATAAATGTCAAGGTTTACTAAAACAGCTTCAGATAGTTCATATAAATCAAATAGAGAGTAAATCTGAGTGGTACTTAAATGCGCAATCTTGAGAACAATATTCCTATTTGAAAATCTTTCTTATAAAATGAATTCTAGTAACTATAACTTTCTCAGACTAATGGGGGCATTTAGATGATGGGCGATTGGTGGGGACACAGATCAGCATCGAATCGGATGGTTAGGATGACGTCATGTGCTGAATCAAAATTCAAATTCAAATTAATTAGAGCTATTAGAGACTATGAAGCATCGATACTTCGTGGAGCCTAACGTATCTGTATCGTATTCGTATCGGATACCGATACTCCCCGATACTCCACCGATACGTATCCGATACGGCACGTGGCGTATCGATTTTTATTTTTTAATTTAAAAAATCTGATACTCACCCGATACTTGTCCGATACTTGCCCGATACTTGCCCAATACTTGCTTGATACTTTTCGATACTTCTAATTAAAGAAAAAAATGTTGAAACAATTGGTTTGGCCTACACGATAAAAAATAAAAAATATATTATACATAAAACACAACTCATGCATAGACTCAAATAATAAGATTGAGAGATATACTGAACTCACATAATTGGGATTACAAAATGCTTAATGCACGCTAGTGTTTCGGCAATAAAAAAGAATTTGGTATTTGCAAGCAACTGTGTTATCTAGTTTTTTGTTTCTGTTAGACACCGATCACTTTCTTTTTACTTTAATCAAGCTCATATTATAAAAACGATAGAACTTTAATCTTTTGTATTTTGTTTATTTATTTAGTTAAGACTCAGAGAGAGAAGAGCATATATCTACTTTAACTAGATTAATATATGAGTTTATGTCACATTATCTATGTTATTTTCAATTATATGTCGTTTGCATTGAGTTAATTAATTTAAATCAGATTTAAATTAAAACTGAAACTAATTTACTGAAATATATTTAAACTCTCATCTCACTTAAATGATTTGTAATAGGTTGAAAGTAATTAAATAAAATTAAAATATTATTTTAATTTAAAATTTTTTTAAACTCAATAGTCGTTAAAGGATATTTTTATTTTTTGTAGTTCAATTATCTAATATTTTTTTAGTGATATTAATAATGTTTAAAAAATATAATTAATTTAAAAAAATTTAAAAGATATTTTTGAAAATTATAATAATAAAATGTATAAGTTAGTATAATCTACTATAAATTCATATCTTAAATATGAGAATATGACGTATTATACATAAATATAACAGCCGTATCCTGACGTATCTGTATCCTACTTTTTTAAGTTTGGCGTATCGTCGTATCCGTATCGTATCGTATCTGTATCGCCGTATCGTACTCGTGCTTCATAGATTAGAGATTTCCATATTAGCTTTATTTAAATTTGATTTGATTTGATTCAGAGCATATCTGGAAGATTTGAAGACTCACCACATTTGGAACTGATTTTATTTTATTGTAATAAAGTTAGTTCCATATTTGCTTTTATTTATTTGGTATTTTATTTCCTGCATTTAGTATTGTATTTTTAAATTTTATATGGAATCTCTCTATATAAAGAGGTCGCCTTGCATTGTAAAAAAATAGAGTATTGTGATGAATGAAATTATGTTTGAGTTTTCTCAGAGTCTAGATCCGGGTTAAGGGGTTCCGGTGAAAGAAAGGGTAGGGTAGAGAATCCTCAAAATAGCCTAGTTATCCACTTTAAAAAAAAAAAAATTAGCTCAACCAAACTCCAGGCCCCTGGCTGTAATTTCCCAACCCTCTTTCCCTTTC
>KZ451923.1:1168541-1219558 GCA_002786265.1 Apostasia shenzhenica
TTCTCCGATTCAAATTGTTGGTAACTTCTTTCCTGAACTCAATTAAGTCGATTGTTTGATTTCTATATAAATTATTGCTTGACTTGAATTATTTATTTGGCTCTAATTGTGTGACCCGATAATTTCTCGAGTGTTAATTACTGTTGATTTAACGGTGAGACATCTGTCCTAAAATTCTGAACCTCGGATCTGATTTATTGAATTTAAATTGACGCCTTAATCTAAATTGATAAATTCTTATTTATCATACGATCCAATTTAATTTTAATTTTAAAATATCTTAATTTGTGGGATTCAAAAATCTTATTTATCATATAATTTATCTAGAAAATATTTTCCTCTTAATTAAAATAATTTGCGAATCAGTTTGCTGAATATAAAATATAAAATATCATTGGCATCCGTTTTCCGTCCCGCATCAGCGATCCAGATTGGATCTCATAGCTTGCTATTTGATAAATGATCCAGATTATTTATATATATTTTTTAAATTTAAATTTAGTTGTATTTATCCATAATAAGTTTTATCCAAGTTGATTTAATTATATTAGATAATACCATTTAAATAGATAAATTTAATTAATTTAAATTAGCTGAAATTATCCTATTTGGATAATTATCTAGAGTAGCAGTTATCTTGTTTTTTTCTTATTTTATATTTTAGTTTATTTGACTATAAATAAGCCGGAATTGGTACATATTTAAGAGAATCTTTGATGAATAAAATTTGCTTTGTGTGCATTTAACCTTAGAATGAGTTAGGTTAGGGATTCCGGAATGAAAGAGTAGAAGACCTTAAGTGAAAATCCTTAAAACTCTAGTTATCCACCATTTTTTCCCTATCCTCTAAACATTACAGTCTCATCTTTATTATCCTACATCAACTTTGGTATTAGAGCGCATTGTCCTACATCATTTTTGGTACCAGAGCACGTTGTCTCGCATCAATTTTGGTATTAGAGCTAGATTCCACCTTCGCTTTCACCTCGCCGTCTCATCTGTCAGATTCCACCACCGCCTTTGCCACCTTTAGAGCTGGCTTCTGCTTCCATCTCCACCTTTGCGTTGAAGGCACCTACACCGTCTCACCATTGTTTCACTATTGTGTCCTTATTGCAACCTCAAAGTTCGGTTTTAGCCACGGACACCCATGCGCCTCGCCACCCTGCGTAGACAGCATGCACGGCTCTGCCTGATGTTTCATGCGAGCCTTGCGCGAAGCTAGATGCTCCGCGCAGGCCCTGCACCCACCCTTGCCACGTGCATGCCACTTCTTGTGCTCATAGCCATTTGCCACCTGCCGACGTACCCTTTACTGACCCGCCTGTCAGCACTTTCACATGCCGCTCCTGCCTGCATATTCTCCGCTCTACATCAACACCTTACTTGGCACCCGCATAGCCACGTGCGGTTTCTCAGCGTGTGCCAACATTTGTGTTGTGTCGAGAAACCACACTCCATCTTTTCTTTGAAACTCTCTGAATGTGATGTTTTATTTTGAGAGAAACATAATAAAATTTCAAATATTTAAATTTTAAATTAATTTAATTTGCGGGATTTAAAATTAACTTGATTTATCTTACAATCAAAATTTAAAATATTTGTATTTATTTGAGATAATTTTATCAATTAAATTTATTGATCTCAAATTCACAGCGATTTTGTATTTTATCATACAACCAATAGGTGTCATATCTTTTTGCATTGGGTTGAAATATTTTATTTTATATTTCATTCAGAGTCTTATAGTATTTATTTTTAGCATATATCACTATGGATTTCCACATGTCTCGTCAATTCTATTTTGATCATATTAGTTATAATTCTTCATATTTCTACTACCCATATGCGCATCAATGAGATTTTCGTTACAATAATACCCTAACTTCGATGCTAGAAGAAATCATAGAGGTTCTACTGTGTTAACATCATATTTAAATGATAGACCATTGATGTGTTGTATTTATCAGAAAATTTAGATACTGAATCACATATAAAATGGAAAGTAAAATTTAATTATTATTTTGATCATTGTAATCTGATCGACTTGGATAGCGTTTAATTAGCGAAATTAATGCTTCTTAATCAAGCTACATTTTATATTAATGATGTTGAGCATTGTCACCACCTTCACGAAACATCTCCAATTAATTCTTGAAATGAACTTAAGGCAATTATCAGAGAAAAATATGATTTCATTACTTATTTTGATTTGCTTCCTCACAAGCAACTATACAAGTTGTTAATGTCTAAGCTTACTGATGTATGAGATAGTCGTATCAATATGAGCCATAAGCCTACTGTTACGAAATCTATTGTACATGTCCCTACCGGTACTCCACTTCAAATGAGGAAATACCCAATAGAGTACCTAATAGACACTCCTATTTGTTCTACTCTTTCGAGAGAGAATATCATAGAATCTGATCATATTAAAGATAAAATCATAGAGTTAAAGCATATTGAAGAACAAATGTGAAAGTCAACTAAGGAAATTGGATCTAACAATTGTAATGATGAGGTTACATCACCTATAGAGGCAACCATAATTGAATATTTTGAGAAGAAAGATTTATTACATACCTCATTATTTGATAATGATGATTTAGAAGTTAACGATATAGAGCAAATTGAAATGATTATTAATTCTGATCATAATAATAATGTTAGGTCTATATCCATGCAGTCTCTCGAGAATAATTATTTAATTATCTAAACCTATCACTCATAAGAAACATTCGTCTAAAAGAGAGTCACTCAAGAAAAGTAAGAAAAGAAAGAAAAGAAAGAAGAAAGAATGACGAATTTGGCATAAGTATGATTGGGTTCTTATTGAAGAATCTAGAGGTTGATTTATTGAGTTTTCTAGTTATTCCTGGAAAACTCTCTGGCATCTGTTAAGCAGCACACGCATTTACACTGTTACATATTATCTACTTGTCTATAATTTGATTGAGTTTTAATAGTATTTAGACTTTTGCTTAGTGAGTTTGTATGCATTTAAGTTCTTTATGCTTCTTCATTGTATATTAGAAAGTTGTTTTTGAATTAAATTAATATCTGCATTTTCATGTATATTCATAGTATGAAGAGATCAATAGATTTAAAGAGAAAATTATCACAAATAAGTATAAATTTTCTAAAAGTAATTATGTGAAAATTTAAGTAATTTTTAAATTGTAAAAAAGGCTAATTTAAAATTTTTAATGAGATTAAATTGATTATAAATTATACTTTTACCATTAAATTTTGAGGCTCATCATACTTTCAATATTTCAAATTAGTAGTTTTCAAGATTCAGCAGTAATACCTAATGGGGTTAACCTTCTATATTTCTATCTGAGTGAACCTACAAGGCTACACCTGAGTGTCTACTAGCCAAATCTATTTTAAATCAAGAGCAAAATAAATAATTCATGATAATTTGATAATTTTATTTGAAATTAAGATACCAATGATATTTGATACATTGGAGATATACATCTTTTTCAAGTGATTTGGAGATCCGTCATAGATCGACTTAAAAATCCATGAAACATAATTATCCACCATTTTTTTCCATTCTCTAAACCCTAGTTACCTCATCTTCATCATCCAACATCAACTTTGGTATCAGAGCATGTTGTCTCGCATCACAAATGACAAAAACTTTCTTGCCTATGAGCTAGTGATAAAATAAAATTATACTCCAGAAAAAATATCTTCATATCATTTATCGAACAATGAAGCCCAACAAATGTTGGAGCTAAATGACAATCAAAAAGTTAACGTATTTCTTAGTGCATACTTTTTCAATATTTCCAATACAAAGAAAACATATATATGTGTGTATACACGTGTGTGTATATATATACACATATATACATATATGACAGTACCTGAGGACGGATGATTCGGTCCATCTCCAGCAGGATATCTTCTATTGAGCAACTACTATCTAGAGACTTGTAGTGGGATAAAAGATGATATGCATGTAGAAGATCATATGTTCGAGGATAGGTTGAGAAAGGTTCACACCTAACAAAGGGGCCATCAATTATGTTAATCTGCATACCATAGTGAAGAAACCTTTATTCAACTATACTGTCCTACAGCTATAACAAGTGAATTCTGTCAAAATAAACAGAAATGATGACATCTTACCAATTATGAAAAGAACCGATTAATCCACGATCATATATAGCCGACAAAGTATTACTCATAGTTGCTGGTATAATATTCATTACCCAGATTGGTAGGTTACTTAGTGCTACAGCAAATCCACCATAATAAGCATTCATATCCATAACATTCCGGATTTCCATCTTGTTGACGCCAATCATTTCCCAGTACTGACTGACTTGCTCTTTCCAAAATTTAGTATTAAGTTCATACGTCACTGGAGAAATTCCTGATGGGAAGATGTAAAATTTGCAATTATGTATGAATGTCTGGTCAAAAGAAAGAACAAAAAAGGTCCATAGACATTGCACATAAAGTCAAAAATGATAGTCAAAAGTCAGGAGGGCTAAGCAAACTCAGCGAAGTGGGTTGAACAAATCATAATGAAAATAGATGATCTTGGACGGTACAGAATGGAAATAAAAGGTGTACATGGAAGATAAAAGATAGAATATTCAGCAAAAATTGTTACATCTGAATGTACCATTAAGAACCTGAGACTAGAGTAAATCTACATAAGAAAGTGAATTAACAAACTACTAACCTAATTTCTCAAGACTTCTTGAATATACTGATAGACGATCTGGTCTGGGAGGTAGCCTTTGGAAACTAGAGTAATCAGCACTTAGCGTTATGCAGTTTTTTAGTGGGGTACGAAACTGGGGTACAATATCATCCATTGATTCACATATAGATAACAGATTCTTCTTGGCATTTTCAGACCGACAATAGTCATTATACTCTTTCAACCATATGGCAGTTTGGACTTTCTGAGCTATAAGCTTCCAACACATAGCAGTTGTTAGATTAGTCAGCTTCTGCCAAATGATTGGATAATCTTTATCCTTTCTATACACAGGAGGAGCTGAGTACACAAAATATCCATTTGGTCGCAAAAGACGGTCAACTTCTTTAAGTAATATGCCATCTGAAGAAAAAGGAGGGACAAAATGTTAACATAATGTCAGAACATGTAATTTTGTTTTCATAATTACGTTTGGTTAAGGGTTTAATTCATGAAAGAGAGGAAATGTTAGATGCAGCAAAGCACTAGAATCTTAAATCAAACTGCATAAGAACTCCACTTAAATTGTAAACCGTTATGGGGATATTGTTTAAGTGCCAAAAGGTGGCTCAAATATTCTGTCTTTTGAAAAGTTAAGCCTTCCAATATACAAAAAACATAAATAAATTTGTATGCATACAAAAAGTGTAAAGTTACCATTAGCATGCCAATCCACACGACACCGCGAGCAGTGAACCATCTCAAAAGATTGCCTGGGAAATGGTAACTGTTTTGTAGCAATAACAGATATCATTGCACCAATTCCACGCTCAAGGGCGAATTGGATCTGATTTTCATGGCCATCTTTAGGAGCAAAAGACATGGTCTGAATGTCTAAAGGCTGTAGATAAGCTGAAAAACTGGCAACACCACAACCAACATCCAAAACCTGAACAACTCCTGCTGAACGTAAATCACCTGTTTCATTAGTTGTCATATTTCCAAGCCTGCATAAAACAATTAAACCGAAGTATATACATCATTGTAGATACATATGCTATTGGATGGATACAACAACAACAACAATGCCTTAATCCCAACTATAGGTTGGCCACATGGATTTGTCTTTTTTTATTCAGCTAAGTAAAGAAGCACACTCCATTGCTAGTGATTCAAGGCCATATTTTATAACTCTACCCCCAGATTATGGTATTGTATGGATAACAATATATGGCTCACTGAAATGTAACCTTAGAAACTTTCGTGGAATACAAACACGAACAACAAGAGTTCTCTAAATTATGTAGCAGGTTTAACAAAATTTATGGTTCCAAAAGAAAAAACAGAATGTATTAATAATAAGGTAGAGACATGGATAATACTAGTGATTAATAAAATAAAATGGGAAAATAAGGAACTCTGACTATACATCAAATGAGTGAGCTATAGATAAAAATCAGGCATACATCATAGCCAGGCAAACCAGGTAATCACCAATTACACTGTGCAAAAGCCACCATACTCTCGATTAACAAAAAGGTGAATCAGGTAATTAATATATCAAAAGATCCAGCACTACATTTAATCTACCTATATCAAAGGTCAGTTTCTATCATGGTATCTTATCCTTTGGAACACATTAATTTACTGTTTCAATAAATCGAGTCAAGATATTAAGATTTGAGTGCTCACCCAAGCACAAATCCAAAGCACTCAACACAAAATTTTCAAGCTCAATAAGGCATTTCAAGCACTGGATATTATGCCTCCAGCTCCATAGGCAATGATCAAGAATGATCTTAAGTTTAGGAGTAACAAAAAACTGACGGAAGCGTATTGTGCTATGAAATTTACAGGAAGAAAGAATAATAACCTTTAGCTACTCCATAATTGGCAACCAAGAGTAAAGATGCTAGGTTGCCTTCTCTGTGCAACAAAGTTCAAGTAATCCTAGGGCACTAATAATGAGTAACAAAAACTTCTTGAGCAGAATGCAAAAATGCATGCATGCTAACATAGAAAATTAATCTGATTCACCAAACTCGCAAGTCTGAAAAACTTTCAAATGTGTTATCACCCTCCATAGCAAGTCTGTAATTTACAGGCCTTCATTCTCAACCTCCATTTTCTTCACAATTTGGACAAATCCTCAACTATTAATTGTTTGGTTGGAGGATAAATTTGGGTAAAGAAAGAGAAAATATTTTATTTTATAGAGTTGATGGGAAAGAAATTTATTTAAATATTGGGAGGTGTGTAGGATGTGAAATAAAGTTGATTTTAAGGTTGTAATTTGTGTTGGATGTAAAATAAAGTTGATTTTTAAGGTTGAAATTTGTGTTGAATGTGAAATAAAATTATTAAAATTTATAATAAATTTAAATTATTATTATTATATTTTTTTGCCCAAAATTAGGCATATGCCAAACAAGCCCAGGTCGCTCAAAATGCACAATGGTTGATCACAGATTCCACAAATCTGAAACAGACAAAAAAGAAATCTCAACCACAGAAGACTACTAGGACATAAAAAACAATTATGGAATGACACTCTGAACATTGATTTCACTTTTATTTATAAAACAAAACTACATAGATGCCAAACTAGTAAAGCATACCTTTCAATGTATTCAGCTGCTCCGTGCTTAAAATGAGTGCCTCCACCAGGGAACCACCATAGCTGATCCAGCTTGTGCACCCAATTCTGTCCACCTTTTACTTCAGCAAGATGTGAATGGTCCACATTACTGCGCCACACATAATCACGACTAATGGGCCATTTAATTGGTATTTTGTAGTCAGTAGGTGGCGGCACCAGGCAAAACAAACGCATCTCAAGTGGAGGGCAATGACTTTCGAGATGTTCTTCCCGCAAAGCATCTAATTTAGGGAGCAGTTTTTCTATATATGAAGCGTCATGACAAGGAATATACTCATTGTATTCCAAAGGGCATATGTTCATTCCACTTTCAGGTATTTTAACAGATTTTGTCCTATAGGTAAGAGCAACTTTATTGGGAAATTGTAGAACACCTGCAAGGAAAATGTCATCCATCTTAAACTTTTGAAGCATAACTGTAAAGAGATATAGATACTTCCGCATATCACAGCTATCAGAAGCAAGGATAATTAAATAAAGGCAACACGGCTGAAGCATAATGCCACAAATGGTAACATGCGCATACAAATACAGATTTATGTTTCGAGAATATACATAAGTTGTATGAGCATTACAATGAAGAGTAGAAGATGCACAGTTAAGGCGAGGACATAACATTTTGGTGAAAGAAATAGCAAAAAAAAATTGAAGTAGTTATAGGTCAAAATATTTGGGGCCGTTGAAATAACAAAAACTGTGTGCTTGCAGTCATTGCAACAGCTACGAAGCCAAGCTCAACGACACATTCATCAACGACACATTCACCCTTTATCAATAAGATAGAATTATCAAAGCCAAAGTTCCATTAGGAGTCATCCACAAAGAAGTGTGTCTTCCTGTCTATTCAACAACCAGCTTGCGACGATCGTCTCAAGGCACATTCAAAACTTGAGATCTTACAGTCACTTTCCATTCTAAGCTCAGGCATTCAACAAATAGGTCCAAAGGCAATCGTCCAAAGAAGGAGCCATTGTGGGAGTTCCAGTTCACTTGACAATTTTGTAAGAGCCAAATAGAGTAAAGTAGTTGTGATAGAATGGATTCTATTTGATTGAGGAAGAATTGGACAATATAAGACATTGTTTGTATGATCATTGTGATAATTGACTCTTTATTGAATATCAAAGCATTTGTTATCGCTACTATGACTAGCCAGTGTTGTTGCTATTTGCGAGTAACCTAGTAGGGCCATCCCCCACTCTTATCACAGGGCACTTAAGGAATTTTGATTTTAGAACAGATTGCATTGCTGACACCCTTACTATATAGGGTCAACCCTTTCTTTGTGACATACTCCGTTTTCTCCCCCATTGCTAGTAGGTTGATGGGACGCATGCCCAATAAGAAAATAATTAAGATCGAATTTGCTTTCGTGGGGGTTGATCATGCCATAGCTTTTGCCTATTTCATATGTGTGGAACTAGGTGGCAGGTTCGACATTCAAACTTGTGGATCAAATCGGGTTTTTTAGAAAGGAATTTTTAATGATCCTCTGGTTTATTCTTATCAAGGTTGCCGAAAATTCATCAATTTTTTTAAAAGCAAGAAATTAAGCCAAATTCATTGGGTTCAATTTTCGAGAAACCTAGCACACCAAAGTTCCAGGTACTAGATCCTCAAAGTTGAGCTTCGATCAACTTAGTGCACCAACCAATCTTTCTTAACTACACTTATCTTCGGCTTGAGTGGAAGTAGGTTTATCGTCAAGATGATGCAAGGAAGTTTTCTTTTTCTTTGGAAGGATGATTTCAAAGAAATTACTTTTGAATGTCCATTTTCTAGTAAGGCAAAGGAGTAGGAGCAACAAATTTTGGGATGGATGCGGTATGCTCTATCAACTACAAGTTAGAGCTAAAGGTTGACAGATGTACTCGATTAAGCTAGCTACTCTAGACTCACAGCTAAAGAAGAACACCCTCATATAAATCCTATTATAGGATAGGAAAGATTTTTTTATGTTAGTCTTGTTCTCAAATAGCTCGTTTTCAATTATTTAATTTTTTGCATGCTATTCAGAAGTGATGACTTTCTCACTTTTCCTTAATGACAGAACTTTGCATTTTTTCTGAGGACCAATGAATCCAATAAAATCTTTGTTCCAATTTCCTGATTTTTCTCTCGTTTGAATCAATTTTTTTGGCCATAAATTACAATCTCTATTTTTATCAATGGAGAATACCTATGTCATTGAGCTGGTGATTACCTTCGTAAGAGAGTTTATAATAAATAGAATGAAGCCAAAAGACCTTTCGAAAAAGGTCTTCAAAAATTCATAATCCACAGGCAAGGGAAAGGGTTTTTGGTCCGTCTTCATTAATTAGCATTTTGAACTAAAACTCAAAAAGTTATCCCAACTTTTGGAAAGGAAATGTTAACAAGACAGGAATCAAAATCGAAGACCTTATCATCGCACCTATCTCCCCAGAAATAGACTACGTACAGGGTAGTACTCTTAGAAAGATAGAAGATCACCATATGAACAATATTTAAAGTCACGAACGCAACTCCCCATTTAAATTTAAACAATAAAAATAGTACAGAAGGTTAAATGCATCTAACCAATTATTCCTAATGATTCACATCGAAATACTGCTAGTTGATGAAAGTTACTTGAGGATCAAGAAAGAAAAGTCAATTATCCTTGTACTCAGATCAGTAGCCACTCATAAAGGGACTGAGATAGCAGATACAAGGATTCAACGATATTCTGAGTCAAGACATCTCGAGGAAAATCCGCCAACTGTCACCCACTTACAGTAAACAAACCGACAGACCAACAGTCTCAAGCGTTGCAGGCATGCCTGAGAAGGAGCAAAAAAAGCCGACTTTCTTCCTGTGCTTAGAAATCTCAATGCAAGACAAGAAGAAATTCAAACTAAAAAGGCGGGGAAGGAAATTTATCACTGCTATTTTGTTGAATGCTCGATTTGATTCTCACAAAGATCCAAAACAATTTTGTTTCTTCATGTGTAGCCTAGCCTATCAAAAACTTGGCAAATGATGGCCCGCGATGCCAAATTTGAGGGGAGGGAGGCAGGCATGGATCCAACCTTAAAAGTATTCAAACTATAACAATTATGATGAACAATACCTCACTTTTAACAATTAAACAATTCCAAAAAATGGTCCAATGTTGGGCCAAGCAAATTTATTAGAAGTGGAAGATAAGACTTTCATGATGTAATATCTCTAATTAACCTAATAGATGCAGGGTTCAAGGAGTCAATTCTCTTGGTGCAACAACTAGGAAGAAGTTGATCAATCAATCACTCAAGACTAAACATTCACAAATCTCTTTAAGAAAATAGTGGAAGCAGCAACCCCTCTTACTGTTGACTGCTATTATTCCAAATCACTCTTATCTAAATTATAATGCAGCTCGTAGTCGCAGAAAAGACATTTTGATGTACAAACATTACAATAATACAATCCAAAAAGTCTTTCTTTCCTTCATTTCATCCAAGTTAAGGGGTTATGCAAAATACAATCCAAAAAGTCTTTCTTTCCTTCTTTCCTTAACAAAAAGACTCCAGTCAATACTGCGCCTTAACGCATTTCGAGATGAATGAGCATCTAGTTCATTAACAAAAATAAAGCAAATTACGATTCTTGACAAATCGCTACAAAACTAGAAAATCAAAATTCAATGCATCTCACATAGAGATACCTAGAGATACACTTAGGTGCATAACCTATAGAGATGTAATTGTGCACAATATAACTTTGATGAATGCCATATGGCATAAGTTTAACCTCATAATGACACATGGCTTTTTAATTAACAGATCTATCACAGCAAGTTAACGGCGATAGTAAAATTCAATTAAATGAATTTAATGTTTCAAAAAATGTTAAATGCGTCAGATTTCAAAAAGCATTCAATGCATTTAATGTATTTGCATTTTTTTTGGGCAGTTGACGTCAAAGATTTTCGAAATGTATTTAAAGGAAACAAATTATTATGTGCATTCAAATTTATTGTGTGTACATGGCATATATGCACTGGTTATATGGTGTATTTATATGATGTATCAAATACATATTTTAATAGAATTATTTTTAAACTTGATCCTATCACAATATTTGAATGTGTTTATTGTGTACTCAATGCATGTTTTCTCGTATGATATACTTGTATCATATGTATCATGTATGTTGTTATATATAAATTATGCAATTGTACAATTGTATTCTAATACCTCACAAATGTATATTGTATGGTGTATTTATTGATAAATCAAATACACATTTTTATAGACATCCTTTTAAGCTTGATCCTATCACAATTTTTGAATATGTTTATTATGCACCTAACATATGCTTTTCTCATATGGTATAATTATATCAAACGTATGTTTTTATATATGAAATTATACAATCATATGATTGTATAATTGTATTCAAATACCTTAAAAATGAATATTATATGATGTATTTATGTGATATATCAAATGCATAAATTTTATAAATATATTTTTAAGCTTGATCCTATCGCAGTATTTGAATCAGTTTGTTATGTACTCAATGTATTTCTCCTATGGTACAATTGTATCATATGTATGTTTTTATAATTAGTATTCAAATATATTTAGATATTTGTATTTTATTTTCATTTCTATGAAATTGCATTCATATATAATAAAATTATACTTTACTAAGAAACATTGTACTAGAATACATATTAAAAATTTAAAAGTATGTGAATACAATACTATTGTATTCTAGCATACAATAATAAATATAAACAAAATAATGTTGTAATCTAATGCACATTCAATGTATATTCAATTAAAATATAAAAAAAATACAACAAAACCTAATAAATAACATATTATTAAAATATAATGTTAAAGTATTCAAGCATACATAATATTAAATTCCATAACATCTAATATTCAAATTTATTTTGTATTCTAATACATATATATATATTAAGAATCTTGCTATACAGCCTTAATAATTGACCAATAAATTGACCAATCATAATTAAGAGTTTTAATTCACCAGATTATTGAGTAGATTAAATTCTAATCTGCTGCATAATCCAACGAATTAAAGGCCTACATCATGATTGGTCAATTTATTGGAAGCATAGTACGCGTGTGCGTGAGCAATTACTATTATTGCGAGCAAGCAAATGTAAACATTTAAGATGCCTTGTTAATTTCCTTCACATTGAATATAGCCTAATTTGACAGGGCTTGACGGCAATTCCACATGGCATCCATCTACACTATATTGTGTAGATAGAATTTGGTATGGGTCATGTACCTAAGTATTTCTCTCTTGCTTAAGCTTGAACTACATTAGACAATCACCTACTACTGTGAAGCTTGATTCCAAAATTCTCAGTACCTGCAAATAACGCCATTATCATTGTCTTGCAATTGAACTATTGCAAAGATCACAAGGCCTGAGAAGGGCTATAATTTTATGATAATAAAGCGGAAACTCGATTTGTAATCTAAAGAGTAACCCGATCCTACATCAGCCAACTCGAGAGCTATTAATAAAAGGCTAAAAGCATAAACACATGTTCCAACAATAAAACTTCATTGCCATCACATGCAACCAATTTCATCGCATTATCTAGCTCATTTTAGAACTATTTTCAAAGTAATTTAATGCGCATCACTAACTACATGCGCAACAAACTGTAGCCAGCCATCAACGGAGCTAACAAACCCTAGTACACTCACGAACCTAAAGAGCCGCGTCACCAGCAAACGCTCTTCCTCTCACCTTCACTCACGAATAGGGCGAATAAGGGGGCAGGCACCTTGAGATGAGACAGCAAGAGAGGCACCACCGGAGCCTACAAAAATGTACGGCAGGCGGGAGCCGAATAGCGTGCCAGCGTAGAAGGAGCCCACCATGAAGAAGAGGCCGACGAGAGTCAGCTGCACTGTCCCTGAACTGAAAGCCAGCGACATCATCCTCCTTCCTGCTCGATCCCCGACCTCGATCTCGAATGGTATCGCTAATTCCTCCGCATGGGAAAGGAGGAGGCCCGCAGAAGGGCTCCGCAGCGACCGGCAAAAATTTGAGCCAAATTACTTTTGGGCTTTTAAAATGAAATTATGGCCCAATTTGATTCGGCCCAATTTCTGATAGCTATCAGACTTAAAGGGATAATTACACTGCCACCCAAACAATTTCTCTTAATTACATTTAAGGCCCTAAAATTTACATAATATAGCAGCCCATAATTGTATCCATATGTTTACAATATAGTCACCCAAGGTCCCAAATGTGCATATGATTTTTATTTAAATTTGCATATGCATAGAGTGCCTCATTGTAATATTAATTCGTGTATATGCATTGTAATTTTAGCTAGTTATTTAGCAAAACCTTTCCTTCCTTTCTCCTTCTCCCTAATAGAGGATTGTAGATTTGCTCAACTTTGGTTCCGGCAAAAAGCTGTAGGATTGAAGGTTTGCTTGGTTTTGGTTCTTTGAAAATGCCATAGGGTTGTACTGGGTTTATTCGGCTTTGGTTCCCATGAAAAGTTCGGGTTTTAGTGAAATTTCTATTCGAGGTGCATGGGGAGTGGACTAGGCGGAAGGCCGAACCACTATAAATCTATTGTGCCTTTTATGTGATATATTTTCTGCTGTTTGCTCTTCTCCTTTCATAATTTTGTTATTTCTGCACTGAGTCATATTTCTCAAATTGACCTCGCATTCTGGCGGTGCTCTCTGTTCTGACTATTCTGTAGGCCTATTTGCTAAATCAACCTCTCAGCATTAACTGAATTATTTCTTAAGTTTATTGCTTTAATTTAAACTTAAAAATTCTATTATTCCCAATTCACACCCCTCTTGAGAAGCTTCTGGGCAAACATCAATTAGTTTTTATTTTATTTGAAGAGAATATATGCAATTTGACTTTAATCTTGTCTATATGAAGGTTTTTTAACATAATACTCTTATTACACACCTAATGTTTGTTATATTGATATATGTTAATCGAAAATTAATATTTGACGATCCATTAGGGCATTTGATAGTGTTTTAACGTAATACCTATAATTATACGTCTATTTGTCAGTATATCAATCAATTTTAAGAGAATAGGCTCTTTTAGGGTCTGATTTATGACATATCAATGAATTTGAGTTAAATTGTGATGTTTTAGTAGCTGTTCATTGCATTACGTTGAATTAAAGTGGAGTACAAGCATTTAAAATACGATTCATTGCATAATAAGTTAATTTATCTAAATAAAAGAAATTGTGTGTGTATTAAATAAATTTGTGTTGTATTTGAAGAGAATATATGCAATTTGACTTTAATCTTGTCTATATGAATGTTTTTTAACATAATACTCTGATTACACACCAAATATTTGTTATATTGATGTATTTTAATTGAAAATTGATATTTGGCGATCTATTAGGGGCATTTGATTGCGTTTTAATGTAATACCTGTAATTACATATCTATTTGTCGGTATATCGATCAATTTAAGAGAATAGACTCTTTTAGGGTCAGATTTATGACATATCAATGAATTTGAGTTGAATAGTGATGTCTTTGCAGCTATTCATTACATTACATTGAATTCAAGTGGAGTACAAGCATTTAAAGTACGATTCATTGCATAATAAGTTATTTTAACTAAATAAAAGCAATTGTGTGTGTATTCAATTAATTTTTATTGTATTTGAAGAGAATATATGTAATTTAACTTTAACCTTATCTATATGAAGGTTTTTTAACATAATACTCTCATTACACACCTAATGTTTGCTATATTGATGTATTTTAATCACCAATTGATATTCGGCGATCTATTAGGGGCATTTGATTGCATTTAAATGTAATAGCTATAATTACATATCAATTTATCAGTATATCGATCAATTGTAAGAGAATGGGCTCTTTTATGATCTAATTTATGACATATCAATGAATTTGAGTTGAATAGTGATGTTTTTGCAGCTATTCATTGCATTACATTGAATTAAAGTGGAGTACAAGCTTTTAAAGTATAATTCATTGCATAATAAGTTATTTTAACTACATAAAAGCAATTGTGTGTGTATTCAATTAGTTTTTGTTGTATTTGAAGAAAATATATGCAATTTGACTTTAATCTTGTCTATATGAAAATTGTTTAACATAATACTCTGATTACACACCTAATATTTGCTATATTAATGTATTTAATCGAAAATTGATATTTGACGATCTATTAGGGGCATTTGATAGCGTTTTAATGTAATACCTATAATTACACATCTATTTGTCGGTATATCGATCAATTTTAAGAGAATAGGCTCTGTTACGGTCTAATTTATGACATATCAATGAATTTGAGTTTAATAGTCATGTTTTTGCATCTATTCATTGCATTACGTTGAATTAAAGTGGAGTACAAGCTTTTAAAGTACAATTCATTGCTAATATAAGTTATTTTAACTACATAAAAGCATTGTGTGTGTATTCAATTAGTTTTTGTTGTATTTGAAGAAAATATATGCAATTTGACTTTAATCTTGTCTATATGAAAATTGTTTAACATAATACTCTGATTACACACCTAATATTTGCTATAATGACGTATTCCAATCGAAAATTTATATATGACGATCTATTACGGACATTTGATTGCATTTTAATATAATACCGATAATTACACATCTATTTGTCAGTATATCGATTAAGTTTAAGAGAATAGACTCTTTTAGGGTGTTATTTATGACATATTAATAAATTTGAATTGAATAGTGATGTTTTTGCAACTATTCATTGCATTGTATTTAGGAGGTCATAGTGAGAGATTTTGCATGTTGGTGATCATAATGTAAGCAGTAAAATTTAAGATTTTTCTTATCAAAAAAATTTTAAGATTTAAAATATTATCGGAATAAGATTTAAGAACAAGTATGTAATTGTTAACAAAATGTCCGAGCTAAACCAAACCGATCTTAATTGCTCTAAAGAAAATTGATCTGTTAAACATATTTCAATTTCATGATAAATATGTAATGCTCTAAATATTATTAATGTTACTACAGTTTTATAAAATTTACCTTTGATTCTGGATGCAATTTTTCTATCGTACAACACACCAAAATTATTTCTCCATTTTGCCCATCCCGCTTCAATCCTGCTAATAACGTCATTATTTATTTCACCATCATTTTGTATGATTGATCTAAGGTATCTAAAGCGCTCACTCTTCTTGACAATTTGATCATCAATTATCACATCTCCAATATAAGTATTTCCTTCTTTACTAAATGTGCACTCCATATATTTAATTTTTGATCTACCGAGATGAAAACCTTTAAATAGGTCCTTATAATTTATCTATAATTATATTTTTATTTATATTTTTGAAATATTTTACTTAGGTCTCTAATTAAAATTATTGGGATCTATTAGGTCTCTATTTTACTTTACTTTTTTAGATCTTTATTTTAATTTAAGTAAAAAATTTCAAAAAATGTTAAGGACATAAATGAAATATTTCAAATAAAATCTAAACTAAAGTGTAATTATAGATAACTTATACGAACCTATCATTAATTTTCTTAAATAAGAAATATGATTATTCATTTATTTTTTCAAGTTTGTAGTTGAAGTCTCAATTATGAGATCTTATCGAAAATTCCTAATACAAAAATTTCTTGCAGACGAAAAATATTTCATTCAAGCAAAGAAGTTCTCGATTAAATTTCGGCCTTTGCGTGAAACCTCTTAACTTTATTAGCCAAATCGAAAGAAAATGAATTAAAGCTTTTGTTTTCTTCATGATCTCTCGAGAAAAATAAGGTAGCCATCTAAAATATGATTTTAAGTTTCACTAAAATTGATTAATTTTATCAGTTTTGCTATCATTTCAGTCAAAATATATGTGAAACTCTTAGATTTCATTTCTGTTAAAACTCTTACTTTTTTATAATAATTTCTTAAATTTTGAGTTTTTAAATTAAAAAATAAAGATCGTGGCATGCATTACGCTAAAATTCTAGAAATAGAAACAACAGAAATTATTGAAATTATTAAAACTGGTAATTTTAATTTACGAGCAAAATCAAAATTGAGTCCGAGTTTTAAACTAAACCATTTCTTTATAGTTAAACTATCATTTCTTGTTTTCTCTGGGCTGGGGATTTCCTTCATGTCTAGAAGGAGGAAGCTTCTTAGAAGTTTCCTTCGTATTGAAATATATCTCAGTAGTGGACAAGTTGGGCTAGTCGGTTTATATCAGTTGAATTGTGACACATTATTTTTTCTTTTTCTAATCCGGATGAACAAGATCAAATTCTGGTTCATTTCAACTGTCCCGATTAACACAATTTATAGTATATAAGAACGATTTCAAATAGTAAAAGAAATGAAAGATAAGATACTAAATGCAAAGAGAGAGAGAGAGAGAAAGAGTAGATATAAGTTCTACTCATTTTGTAGTATTTATAATTTGAAGCAGTTTATGCCGACTATAAAATTTGCCGAATTGTGATTTTTTTTTCATGAAAACGCCTCTGCTACGCAATACCTCTTCTCGTCAAGGTAGGTAGCAAAGGTGACATTGAATGTGGGCCACACTGATGATGGTGAGAACGTTACATGAAATGTAGTATAATATTTAATCAACATGCAAATGAATGACAAAGATATAAATTATTTTGTAAATTAAGTTTATAAAATGTAACAAATTATTGCACATATTTATACTCAAAAATACAAATATAAATCTAATATACGATGGAAACAAAGTTTGAAGATAGAAATAAGAAATTGCATATGAACACATAAGAATACAAAGAAAACAAAAAAAAAGTCTGAGGGAAGAATGAAGGAATAAAAGAAGAGAATAAGAAATAAAGAAAAAATAAAAAATTGTAAGACTAATTAATTATATGAATGAGCCATTAAATAATTAATTATTAAAGAAAAATAACACAGTTAATTTGAAAAGATATAACATAAAAATCGAACCGAACCGTTTAAATTTAACGGTTTGGTTTGGTTTAGAATCTAGCGGTTTGGTGATGGTTTGATATTTTGAATATTTCGGTTAAATGGTTTGGGTTCGATTTCACATGTTTGGAAACCAAACCGACCGAATTAACCGAATAACCCACTTATTTATATTAGGTCAGTTCAGTTGGCAATTTGTCGATTTGAGTTCGCTCATAGACGGGTTCGCGAGAAAGAAGGCTGATTCGACTGACCGAGAAGTTTCAGATTATTTAGGGTTGCACGATTTACGCGGCTTGCGCTGCAGGTCAAAGAGTTGCAGACCAAAAATATGGTTGTAATCAAACCAAACCAAACTGAACCGATATTTATTTGGTTGGTTTGGTTTCATTAAATTTAAAACTGAATCTAATCTTTTTTTTGGTTTGATCACCAAACCAACCACTTAAACCGAATGCACACCCCTAACTACTATAATTCATTATTGTTTCTTGCAATTGCAATGTTGACAGCTACAAAGAAAGAAGTGGCGTCGAGAGAGAGAGAAATAAGGAAATGGGGTTAAGAAATAGAATAAAATTATAAAAGTAAATTTATAAAAAAAATTTAATTTCTAAATTTTTTATGCATTTATTAATAAAATTGTTTAACTTGACTTGTGCAAAATATTTTAACATATTCTCAAAGACCTTATTGAGAGGGTAACTTACCTCTGGGACCCAAGTATTTTAAATATAGACTCGTACCATATTAAACCATTATTTTAGAGACCTTGACGTAATTTACCCTATTAAACTTCGTCGTAAACGGCCGGAATCAACGCCAAGGAATCAACATTGATATCAGGAGTAGGCAAAACGGCCCCACATCGCCGATATCGAAAACGGATAGTTAATTGGCAGAAATCGGCCCCACAAACGCTGTTGGGTTTAGCAGTGGGTGCAACTTCGGGTCCCTGCATCTGAATCCCAATTTTTAACATTTACATCTAAATACCTAAACTTTAACTATATTTACATATTGACCTCCCTTTATTTAGTCACATTTACTTTCACTAATGTGTGGTGAAAAATATTTGTTGCCCCTTGAAAACGAGATCAGAAAATAAAAATAATAATTATTTTAAAAAATATACATCTAATTAATCCAAAAAAATCTTTTTTACTCATTTTCGTTGAATTATGGAAAGAGAACATTTGGATAAATTGCATCTCGGCCCAATACTTATTAGAGAGAGAATACAAAATAGTTTTAATTTTAAAAAGATTTACAAGATAAGTCCCTCTTGGTATAATTTATACAAGCACAGAAATCTTCCTTATTTGAGTACATAATTAAAAAAATATCTAAAATAAACTCATTATTCTAAATAGTGTGAATTTTTCAAACGTAAAATAGCCATTTATTTTCATTTTAATAGTCTGTAATATTTTAGACTAAATATATTAGTATAAATTATATCTAGGAGCCTTTGTCTTAAAAATTTTTAAAATTGAGATTAATTTGTATTTATTTTCTAATATCGGGGGCCGGATGTAATTTATCATATGCATAAAGTTTAGGGTAATTAATGTTCATTAGCAAATAAATATTCCTTCAAGGATTTTAAAGTTTTATTTATTTTTAAGTCAGGTTTTCAAATTAATAATAATATATGTTATGAGTATTTATATAATTTTATAATTATTTTTTATTTCATATATATTTCTGCCTAAATTTAGTTAATATATGCATGCATAATAAGTTCAAGAAAAAATTTATATAGCCCAATAATAAACTCTTAAAATTTTAAATAATAAATTGTTATTGATCACAATTTATTAATATATAGCCCAATAATAAAAGTTATTGATCACAGTTTTAAAACTTTAATGCAGTAAATTTTTTAGTAAATTAATAATTAATTAACTAGATATTCTAGAATATTAAAATTTTAAATAATAAATAGTTGGGAAATTTACATACAGAATACTGAATTCATCACAAGTTAATATATGAACCAGTTATCGATGAATTATAATTACATAATATAAACTTTCACCTCGCTAGATTAAATTTAAAGTAAATTATACAAATAATTAATTTATAAAATAAACTGTATTTTGAGTATAATGTTAATGCTTTAAGGTTTAGAAATTAGGTTTAGTTTTTGTATTGAAGTAATTTAGGGCATCAAAATTAATATTTTAGGTTACAAATTATAGGTTTATGATTTAAGATTTAAAGTATGATGTGATTTTATTAAAAATAATATAAAACTTATAATTTTTTAAGATTTCAAGATGATATATGTATTTACAGAGCAAAAAATCATCATCTCGCATTGTTTCTTATTTTATTGGTAGGTTTTGTATGTCGACGCTTAGCACACTCCTAAACTCTTTAAAATTCTAACCAATATATTACTCGAACTTAATCATTCCTTTGATATGTCATTATCAGTATCAGAATTTTTTACGTCTCACACGACAGAATACAAGTACTCAATTACACTTTCAAAAATAATAAATACAAGTACTCACTTATTTCGAAAGTGTTTTGATAGCAGAAATTGAGCATATGGAGATTGCTAAATCTCCAAATATGTAAATCACTGTAACGCAATGAATTAATGAAAAGGAAAAATCGCCACTAAAATTAGGCAAGTTAGATGTGTTATCCTACATTAATGAGGTACATACAAAATGCCTAACGTATGAATTATTATCTGTTTAATTGTGAACGATTTTTTTAAATTATTGATTTAATAGATGTATTATAGACGAGAAATCTATCAAATTCAAATAAGTAAAAGTATTAAAAAAAAGGTATAATAAAAAATTTATCCCAAGTTGGCATTTTTCTACAATGATAGGACCTAATTGTAAACACAAACAGACCAAACAGCCTAAGTACAAATTATTCAACAGTTGAGGTCTATTTGAAATTCTACTCCAACGTAGGAGCCACAACGTAATTGACCTTTTAAAAAAATCATCAACCAAAATAAAATGAAATAAAAAATAATCTTTATTTTTCCCTAAAAAGATTTTCTGAAAACGAAGCTTCCTCGAAGCTTCATCTCCCTCGCTCCCTCACTTCCCTTTTAACTATCCCGTCGCCTTCCTCCTCCCTCGGCAGTCGGCACCTCCTCTGTCTGCTCTCCATCTCGTGCCGCAATGAAGCTCATCAGCTTCGGATCCTTCTTCTCCAGCAGATCCAAGTCAAAATTCAAGAAGAAGAAGAGCCGGAGCGAGTCGCCGTCGTTCGGATCTGCGGCCACCGCCTCGTCCTCCGACGATTCCACCACCCCCAGATCCGTCCTCCGCCGCGGCGAATCTTGGCCGCGGCAGATCCCCCAGGCTGAATCCTCCTCCGCCGCCGCCCTCTCCGAGCTCTTCAGTGTCTTCGATCGGGACGGCGACGGCAAGATCACGAAGCACGAGCTCGAGATCGTGCTCCGGCGGTTGGGCTCCGATGTCCCGACTGAGGAGGAGCTGGAATCCATAATCGCGGAGATTGATCGGGACGGCGACGGATGCATCAGCCTGGAGGAGCTCGGCGCCATTGGCGACGCGGCGATCGGAGATCCGGCCTCGGGCGGCGAGATCCAGGATGCGTTCGCCATCTTCGACGCTGATGGCGACGGGAAGATCTCAGCTGAAGAGCTCCTCGGAGTATTCCTGGCGCTGGGCGACCGTGGCTGCACGATCGACGAATGCCGCCGGATGATCGGCGGCGTCGATTCCGACGGCGATGGGTTCGTGTGCTACCAAGACTTTGCTCGGATGATGGACGGTCAGAGATGATTTGTAATTGAACGGACGGTGATGATGATTGGTGGATAAGGAGATTTTATAAATAATATTGTAATTAAATTATCTATTTAGTGATCTATTTTTGGAAGGTGGTTAAAATAATTCTAAATAAAGAGTTAATTTAAGAATAAAATGTAAATGATAAATTACATCCATACCTCCAAGATTTTAGTGTGTTACCTTATTTGGTTGAAGGCTATTTTGATTATGATTTTATTAAAAAAAATATATTTTTTATTCTCAACACAAAATTTTAATATAAAAAATTCACTTTATATTATATTTTATATAATTTTTAATACATTATATTTAATTTATTATTATTATTTTTTTTAAGAAAATAATTGGAAGATATTTTGATCGGAGATCAAATAAAGTAGGGCCCTATTAAGTGAAAAATTGGTGTTAATATAAAATACTAACTAAAATTTGCACATTAATTTGAAATTTTGAAAGACAAATTACCTGATTTTGTTTAGTTTAAATTAAAAAAAATATTTTTATTTTATTATTATTTAAATTTTATCATAAATTTTAATAATTTTATTTTATATTTAACACAAAAATTAACATTAAAGATTATTTTTATTTTATATTCAATATAAATTTTAATTTTAAAATAAATTTATATATTTTTAATATTAAAATAATTTTATTTTACATCAAAATTATATATTTTAATAATTTTTTAATTAACTTATAACAATAGAAATGACCGTCTATTCAACATTTTTTATAGATATATATTTGGTTGAGTATCTCGACTTCTGTCGAGGCCCATCGTCACATCACATGACATCACTATTCCAATAGTTATAATCTCAATTTATGTCATTTGTTCTACGATTTGAGCCGTAATTTCCATGACCTTGGCTTGGCATGGAGCGGAGAACAATTTCAAATCTTACATTATTTCGTAAGAGGATAAAAAGAAAATAATTTCATTAAATTTTTTTAAATATTTTCAAAAAATTATATAAGATATGATATAAAATTAATTAATTATAATAAATGTAAAATAAAATTAATTTATTTATTAATAATTTTATTGATGTGAAATAAAATAATTAATTAATATTAAAATTTATATAACATATCATTTCATTTAATCTCACATGTTTCATATGCTGCTCTTGCTTGAAAAATATTTCAACAAAACCAATTTGCAAACCAGTAACCAAATGCATCGACTTTTTTAAAATCACCATCACTTGTTTTAAAACTATCTAGTTATAAGAGTTACAAATCTAGAGTACCCAAATGCAATTTACCTCAAGAGAAAGAGAGCCAGTCAAGTTGTGGTATTTTATGCAATCAATAGATATATTTCTATTTTAATAATTTGAATTTTATGGCATCTAACACCATGTGAGACACTTTCAAGAAATGCTTTCTTTATATTCTCACAAAATTTTGAAAAATCAAACAATTTTATGTGACCAAGATATTAACTTCTAAGACAAATTATTGATAGGTTCCCATAATTTACTAATAATTATACTTTAATTAATATTTTTTTAAAATCTTTTACTTAGAAATTTAGAATTTAAAATAGGAACCTACAAGCAAATTAAAAGAGGATCTAATTAATTACTATAATTTCAAAACAAGAATCTAAGAAAAAAATTCACAAATTATACACCAAAGTATAATTATAAATAAACTATAGAGATCTACCATTAATTTATCCAATTATATATCTAACTCCTTAAACTTAAAATAGTTGGAGTGATAAGTCGATGATGGACGTAATCGAATGAGATTGCTTAAATTTGAAATCCAATTGAAAACGAATGGGTTTCTGGTGCGTTTTTTTCCTAATATAACCAATTCAACTTGTTCTAATTCTTTGAACAAGTAATTTGTTTGCCGGTAACCAGGGTGTAACTCGAATCAGTTCGATTTAGTTCTATAAAGAACCAGAATAAAATTAATTAAATTTAGTCATGTGGTTTCAAGAATTGAAACTGACCTGAGTTCAATAGAGCCTAACCAAACTGAAGATATCGGTTTGGTTCCGATTAGGACCTAGTTCCGAGCCTCGCCTTTAATTATTAATGCTAGAGAATGCAATTCAATTTTTAGTTTTTTGTGCATTTTCTATTATATTTCTTTAAAATTTTAATAATTTTTTTTTTCAATTTTTACTTTTTTTTATTCTAAATATTTAAGTATAAAATTATATTTTAAAAATCAAAAAATTATTATATAATGATCAGTTTGGTTTAATTTTAATTCAATTTGCAAATCTTCATGTATTTTTGGACACCACTATTGGTAACTAAAAGAGTTATTTTAATCATATTTTTTTAATAAAATAATTTAATTAATAAATAGGACAAAATTCAAAGACTCAGATGAAATTTTTAAAATTATAAATTAATTTTAACTTAAAAAAAATATGTTTGAGATATAAAAAAATAAGTTTAAGGCATACATTTCAATACAACAATCATATTCATATAAAAATGTCTGTCTTTTTATTTTTTTTATTTTTTATGTTTTATTTTTATTTTTTATTTTTTGTGAAGTTAGCATTTTGTGATTTATGGACAGCTGGCATTTATGATTATTTTGGGCATCTCATCATAAAAAGCACAGCTGTCACACTGGACCACTTGTCAAGTTTCAATATGTGCATCATAATTCAAAATCAAACTTTTTTAATTTATGTATTTAAAATTAATACTATAAGTAATGCGGCGTATCGTTGATAAATGCACCGAATAATTTAGTAAATTAAAATTCTAATTTATGATCGATTAATTTAGTGAATTAAAATTCAAAATCATCAAATTCACTTTTCATTATAATTTTTTGAATCAAATTTATCTTATTCTCTGTTTTTCTCGTGGACAGCTGCTCTCTACCCTTTTTAAGTTCTCCGCCAATAAGTTTGGATTTTGGGGCGGGCATCACCGTCATAGAAAGAGATTAATAATAGAAAAGGAGAGCAAGAACACCAAAGAGAAAGAGGCGACAAGTCTTTGTTTGATAAAAAGGGCGGTAGGGTCAACGTTCAATAAAGAGAGGCAATAAAACGAGTGATAGGAAAACAAAATACAATACACAATATATATGATAGAGTCGTGCTAGGGTGAACTCCATAAATAGGATGAGACAGGGGCAAGGGACGGACAGAAAGAGTTGGTGAGAAAACAGAAAGACGATAAACAATGTACGTGAAGGGTAACAATAAGGTGACGACAACAGCTACAGAAGGCAATGAGGAGGCATCGATAACGTGGTGAGATCTATCTAAAGAGCGATAAATGAGAAGGTTAATATAAATGTATATAATTAATTCAAGCAAAATCGTTGTCTGAATGGTCGAATTTACAATCCAAAAAGTTAAGGACTTACATGTAATATGTATAATATATGTATAACCACCTCATATATATATATATATATATATATATATATATATATATATATGTGTGTGTGTGTAATATATATGTATAATTACAATTTTAAACTATTAACTTAAATAATTAAATTTAACACAAATAAAGTAAAAAAAAGTCAAAAACTTAAATTAATTCTAGCTAAATCTTATTTATTTTAAAAAGTATTCTTTTAAATATTTCACACCAATTAAGTTATATGGTAAATCAAATTTGTTTTTTTTTTTTTGGAAAATGAAATCAAATTTGATTTGAATATCCCAAAGTTGATCTGAAATAATCTAAAGATTTTGTTAGGTAATAATAGACCAAAAAAATCTTTAAACTGACATCACTACACATTATAATTGATGTAAGAAAATATCAATACCAATGTATGGTGGAAATTAGGGGTGCCAAAGTTTAAAAGAGACAAAATAAATTGACATTACATTTAAGAATGAAATAAGTAGATGATTTATATTTTTGTTTACAAAAATTAATTTTAATAAATTTAAATTTAAATTTAGATGTGAATATATTTTTTATTTAAAATTATGTATTATGTAAAATAAATTAATTATTATAAAAAGATTTACATAAAGAATAGTTTAATTACAAAATATTATATATTTCATTATTAAAAATAAAATATTACATATATCACACTAAAATCTTATAAAATTATATTTTAAAAAATTTTATGAATTAAATTAATAATGTATTTTCATAAATCATATTATATGTGTATAATTCATGAATTTATTACAGAGGCTTGTTTTCACTAGATTGAGTTCAAAGTAGATTTTATATACAACTATCTACAAAAATTAAAATTCCAGGGTTAAGAATTAGGATTTAAGATTTAGTTTTAAAGTAATTTAAGGCATGAGATTTAATATTTTGAATTATAAGATATGATTTTAGGATTTAGGATTTAAAATACTGTACAATTTTATTCAAAAACATTATAAATTTTGTAATTTTGTGATTTTAGTATGTTATAAAAGAAAATTATTTTAACGTGATATATATAATATTTTATTCTTAATAATAAAATATATAATTTTTTGTAATTAAAGTATCCTTGGTGTAAATATTTTATTTAATGTGATATGAGTTATTATTTTAATATATATGTAATAAGTGAAATAAAATTGATTTTTAATTTTAAAATATTTGTATGATATGATATATAGGTAAAGTTGGTTTTTAATTTAAAAATATTTGTAAGATATGATATATATAGGTAAATTTTAATATTAAAATTTAGGTTAAATTGCACTTTGATTTTTAAGTTTAGAATATAATAACTCTTAAATTAGCATTTTTAAAATTTTAATATCTAAGTCCCTAGTCTTATTTAGCAATGGCTGAAAATCATGATTAAAATTAGCTATGACTAAAATTTTTAATTTATTTTTAAAAAATTTTAAAAATTATTTTATATTTCATCCTACATAAATTTTAATATTAAATAATCACTTTATTTCACATCTAATATAATTCTTAATAAATCAATTAATTTTATTTCACATCCCACATAATTTTTAATATAATCAATTCACTTTATTTCATTTCATACACATTTTTCAAAGAAAATTGCTTGCTCTTATCCTCTCTCTCTCCTCTCTCTGCTTGTGAGAAAAAGAAATTAGGAAGGCAGGCAGTCGTTTCCCACTCCCCTCTGCAGCCATTAAAAAAGCCTCGTTTTGTTCGAGATAAGTTTTTTGCCAAACATAAATTTCAACTATAAAAATCAACTTTATTTCACATCTAATACAAATACGAATATTAAAATTTAAAGTATTTCACATTTTACACACTCTCTAATAGCAAAATAAAATTCTCTTCCATTAAACTTCAAAATAAATTTTTTTTTTCATGTTAAAAAAAATTTGAACCAAACGAGGCTAGAGTAGGCTCTCTCACTGTCGATGTCCCTATTCATAAGAGACGGTGAGAGAGAGAGAGAAAGAACTCGAGAAATGAGTAAAATTAGTATTTTAATTTTTTTAATAATAATAAAAAATATGTTTTTATTAAAACTCAAATAACAGTTGTTAAAAGTTTGAAAATATAAATCTTAGTATTATTATACCTTAAACTTAATGATCTAAGTGTAATTTACTCCAAAAATTTATATATAATATTAGTGAAAGTTAAAGATCAATTTTAGTCCAAAAGAGGTAAAAGTGCTAAGTTTTAGCTTTTCTTTATTCAGAATTTTAGCTTTTTTATTAGCATTTTTTTAACAAAATAAAAATATAAAATTTAATTATTTTTTATTAATTTAAACTATTTTTATATTTTAAAATCTATTATACTTCTTTATCTTATTTATTTTTTAAAATTTTAATAAAAATTTAAGATTTATTTTTTTTATTGTTTACTTTTTCTATTCTAAATATTTAAGTATAAAATTATATTTTAAAATTAAAAAAAGTAATAATTGAGAATAATTTTATTATATAATGATAAAAAATTAGAAATTATACCTAATAAAGTGGGATAAATGGTATTTATTTAAGATATGTGAAGCATCAGTTATATTATGGTTAGATTTCTTGACATAAATAATTGCAAATTGATTCAAATTGATTTGTTTATATTATTTAAAAGGTCTTCAATACCCCTACAGATCTAGATTAAAAAAAGATATAATTTGCATTAATAAGAAGTACATTATCATAACTTTTAAAAAAAATTATGATTTGAATTTCTGAAGTTATAAAAGTGTAGAAATTTTATTATAAAACAAAGCATATCAATTTTAATTAATGTTTTTTTTTTAGAATTCGACTTTTTTAGACTTTTTTTTTATAAAAATACTTAATTTAATTAACTTTAATTAATTTAAACTATTTATAAATTTTAAAAAATTATTATGCTTCTCTATTCTCAGTTCCTCGCCTTACTTAACAAATACTAAAATTTAATTTCTCTAATTCCTTATCTCTTTTATATTAAAAATTTAAAATTAAAAAATATTAATATTAATATTTTAGAATTATATTTAAAAAAATCAAAAAGTAATGGATAAAAATAATTGTATGATAAAGTGATAAAAAATTAATAATTATATTTTAATTGAGACTAAAATTGTTATATTTTTTTAACTTGAAGGACTCAAATTAAAATCTTTAATAAGTTAAAGATCAATTTGCAATGATTTTCGGACCTCAGGGCCCAGATGCAATTTACCCAGAAAAAAATGTACAAACGTTGGGATGGATTTTGATTTATTAATTATATTTTGGATAATTATGTATTCTCCTTTATGGTGGACCTCTCATTTCGTTTTGGTCCATAGAGCCTCAACGGTCCCATGAAGTCCCTTCTGTTTTGAAATTATTTTACATGAGTTTTTCTTTATATGGATTTTATTAATTTTTTATCATTAAATTATACTTTCTTAAAAAATATAAGTTCAAGCACTTATTTAATAGTTTTTCATGGTCCTTATTTAATAGTTAAATTTGAAAATATTCTCGAGCATAGAATAATTTCTATATAAGTTCACCCACGTAAAATAGGGAGTTTATCTTAGATCTTGGCCCTGTTTGGCAATGGACTAAAAATCATAGCTAAAATTACTCATGGTCAAAATCTTAAATTTATTTTAAAAAAACTTAAAAATTATTTTATATCTCATCTCACACAAATTCCAACATTAAACAATCACTTTATTTCACATCCAACACAATTCTTAATAAATCAATCAACTTTATTTCACATCATACACAATTTTTAATATAACCAACTTACTTTATTTCACATCATACACATTTTTCAAAAATCACTAAAAATTCCAACAAAATCTTCTTTTTTTTTTCTTATTACCAAACAGAGCCCATGTATATATATTATGTTTTCTGAATAGAGGTCTTGGATGTAATTACTTGTAATATTTTTAAATTCTCATTTAGTTTGGGAGTAAAAAAAACTTCAAATCTCCTCAAAATATTTTTATTAATACGTAACATCTCAAAAATTTAGATAAAAGTTGAGATGAACCCGTATTGCGTACGGTAAGCACGCCTCGTCACCCGTGAGGCGCTTAATCAGCACGCGTCGTAGTCCCCGCGCACAGCGCCACGCACTCAACGACAAGAAAATGTAGTTTCACATCGTTTTCTTGTCGTTTCATGTTATATTTTCATATTTTTGTAAAACGTTTTTTACAATAAGTTTTGCTTGATGTACATTTATATACAAATTTCACTAAATTGAATGTAAAATAAAACAAGGTCAATACAATATATTTTTTGACTTTGTATTTGTTGACGTAGGATGTAGGGGATCCCAAGAAACACCAAAAGAGAGAGAGAGAGAGTTCCAGGAGACGGCGGCGTGCAGGGAGGTAAGTCTGTTAGCGGAGGCTTAAGAGAGAGTAAAGAGCATTCAGAGCAGCACACAAAGGTTTAAGGTGGTTCAGGGAGGAAATCCCCTACGTCCACTGAGAGATCAGTGAAGAAGTTTCACTAATGGAAAGAGGTAGCCGTGAAGGCTAATGCAAAGAGCTTACAAGAGGAAGAGAGAGAAAAAAAGAAAAAGAGAGAGTTTTTTTTGTTTTTAAGCTTCTGTTTTACAAGAGGTGATAGAGAGGTTCTACTCTTTCTGGGGCCAGTCCTCCCTCGTTCTTCTCCTTTTTTGAAGCTCGATTCAAGGATATTTATAGGCGGGAGATGGTGCAGCTTTATCCTGGTTTTTCGAAAGGAAATGACATAAATAAATCCTGGACCCATGCTGCTTTGTCGGCCACTAGAGGGGCTGGAACCAATAGGTGAAGAGCTTGTCTTCTTGGGGTCCGCGCCTTATGGGAACTTGCAGTGGTTGGAGCATGCGGACTCTTGGTTTGCGTGTGATGCAGCGCCAGATCACTAGCACCGACGACTTCGTTATAATCTACCTCGAGCGTAGATTATAATAATTTATTTGCTTGTACATAGTTATCTTTATTTTTGAATTTTATTTGAGTTGTTCGGAATCGTACAATATGTTTATGTCGGTGGGAATGCCCACTTTGGTGTCTTGTATTTATTTTGAGTCTTGTTTGGGTTATTTTGGGTCAATTTGATTCAATTGGATTGAGTTGGTTTCAATTCGAATCAAATTGAATTCAAAATACATATGTTGGAGCTATTTGCAAAAGAGCAGGAAAGAGGAAGACTTGGATGCAATTTCACCTTAATAAAATCACATCGAGCCCTAATTTTGGATCGGGCTTCTCTGCTTCGCTGATTCGCCCGCGACGCACTTCGGCACCCTGCTTTGCCAGCGACGTGCCGATCTGACGGAGGCCGTGCTTCGCTCGGGCGCGCCTGCTTCGCCGAGCCAGATGGATGCCGCGCCTGTTTCGCCGCGCCAAACCAGACGTAATCCAGTCGCTCGGCCACTCCTACTTCGCCCAGTCATGTCCACGACCAACAGATCCCGTAAGTTTCTCGGCACGTCATCCACGTCTTTGCGTTGGCCAGCAACTTCCTTTCCATTTTCCTCTTCTATAAAACCGAAACTCAGAGAAGAAAGGAGAGAGGCGTTTTGATTTTCTGTGAGCGATTCCCTCATAGCAGAGATTCAAAGAGATCCGGGCAGGTGGCCAAGGATTTCTCTCCGGCACTGCAGCAGGTGGCTGCGTTCGGCGCTTTCTTCACTGATTGGAGTCGAGCAGGAGGCTGCGGCTTCGTTCAAGGACATCTCAGAGATCCGGACAGGTGGTCACGGATTTCATCGTCAGCACGGCAGCAGGCGGCTGCGTTCGGCGTTCTTCCACTGTTCAAAGCCGGGCAGGTGGTTGCGTCTTATAGTTCGGGGACGATTCGGTTTCGTATGAGGCCACGGCAGGGGGCTGAGGCTTCGACTTTGAGATTTGATTTTCTCCTTGGTTTGCTTATAGTGCGTTTTAGTTCTATGTTCCTTGTTTTCCTTGTTTTCCTACTTTGTGTCCCTGTTTTTTTCCTTTCATGTTGTGATATTCTTCATTTGTGGACATTTACATCTTGCTATGCTTTCATGTTGGTGAAGAATTTTGTATGTTAAATGGTTGGTTAAAATTATCATGTTCTGAAATTTTAAAGTATAATATGCATGCGTGTTAAATTTTCTGAAACTCGATAATTTCATTATCTTATTTGTAATAGTTTCTGAATTTGCTCGGATTAAAATTTAATCATCAGAGAAATTTCGTGACACATATGTGAATATGCAAATAATTATATTTAATATAATTTTGAAAGCTTAATTTTAATCTCCTTTTCATTTGCATTTAGTCATTTTAATATAAACATATAAATCTAGGCGCTGGCTTAATATTGGTAGCGTTAGGTTCGACTTAGACCGATCCCCGTGCTGCATCAGCGTGTCTGGAAGAAGCATACTGCATTGAAAACGGTGCGGCCAGAGCACACTGACAGCGATAGGTATAGCTGAGAAACATCGTCATCGATGTGGCTGGGAGAGCTGGAAACATTGGTCATGCAGGATGTTTGGAAGGCTCCAAACCTCACTCACGAGGTTTGGTCGGCTCCAATCCTCACTCACGAGGTTTGGAAGGCTAACAGCTTCAGAAGTTGTTTCAAGATGGAGCGTCGCGCGTATGGCTGTGATGCAGCGCTGGAGCCACATGCCAACAGTATTAATCTTATTTCACGTTATATTCACTTTGGTGAAATTTATATAAGAATGTAAATCAAGTAAAACATATTCTAAACAAAATTATAAAAATATGATAAAAATTATGAAACGGTGAGAAAACAACGCGACATGGTGTTTTCTCACCGTTGCGCTTGCGGCGTTGCGCGCACATGCGACATGCGCTAATTGAACGCTTCACAAGTGATGTAACGCGTTATCAGAACTAAATAATTTTTCATATGAGACGGGGCCTACTGTGTGCATGGCAGCCTTGGTTGGGCGCTGAATGTAATAATATTTCATAAATAGGTCTATTTGGTAACAATTCAAAAAATATGACTTATTTTAGCCATGATCATAACTTTAAATTTATTTTTAAAAAAATTTAAAAAATTATTTTATATCTCATCTAGACCTGGGCACGGGCCCATGGACCTGCCCGACCCGATCCGACCCGACCCGAAAAATTTAGGACTTGGGTTGTGATAAAATTTTCATATTATTCTTTTAACTCGGCCCGGCCCGGCCTGATCATTTTCATGATGGGCTTGGGCATGATCATCAGGGGCCCAACCTGGCCCGGCCCGGCACTAAAGCTAACTTATAATTTTATATTTTTATGTTGTAGAGTTGTAATAAGATTACAAGAGCTAAATTTTTATATGGTATTTTATATGGTGCTTAACTGTTTATATTATTTCAAAATTTAAATTATATAGTAATATTGATATTTACGATTTTTGAAGTAAAAGCTTGTTATAAAGAAAAGCTTAATAACTTTTTTACTTTGAGAAGAGTTTACCATTCGGGTCGACCCGGCCCGGCCCGAGGCCGTATTGGGCTTGGTCATGTAAATTGACCCGAATGTATATGTATGGGACCTATGGGTGTGATTTAACATGCTCAATGGGTGACCCGGCCCGAGTTGGCCCGACCCGAGCCCGAAAGATGCCCAGGTCTAATCTCATCCTATACAAATTTCAATATTAAATAATTATTTTATTTCAAATTCAACACAATTTTTTAATATAGCTAACTCACTTTATTTCACATCATACACATTTTTTTAAAAATTTTTATAAAAATATTTTATTTTATTTTATTTTTCTTCCAACCAAAGAGAGAGAAGGGTGATTTGTTCATTTAAAAAAAAAATTGAAATAAAGTGTTACGAATTTGCATTTTTTTTTAAAAAAATAAAGAATTTCAATTTTTTGAGAAAACAAAAGATAGCTGATTACATGGTAGACAAATAAAAAAGTATTATCGTTCTGCTCAATTTTATTTTTTCATTTATTTATCAGATCTCAAACTTTAGAAATTTTTGTTGAGTTTATTTGTTTAACGTGCAAATGAGCTCTAGAGTTCACAAACGTCAATCTGAGTCTCTAATTCTTGTTACTTGATTCATGATATCAACTTTGACTATAGTTAGATAAAAATTAAATTAAAAATTTTGTGCATACTCTATAAATAAATCATACTATAAAAGTAGATGTTATTTTATTGAGATTTCTAAGATAAAATTAAATTATACGTCGGTTAAGAAAATAAAAATATCCTATCTTGCTCTTTCTATCTCAACTTTTTCTAGCCTTTTGAACGGATTATAATATTTTCAAAATTAAAAATAAAAATCTGAGCTAAGAAGGTATTTAATTTAATATTATTTTGATGTTATGTTATTTTATTTAAAGAAAATAATTATTTAATTAAATGACATCAACAAATAATTTTATAAAAAACTATAAAATTATCATTTTAAAGATAATATTTAAATAATATAATATTAAACTAGACGCCTGTAAATATTTTTAATAGCTGTTATAAGTTCGACATTTTCTTCATCTTTATATCCAAGTCTATAATAATAATTTTCATTGTTTAAACTTTTATTACGATCACACCTAATAAAATTTATAAAAAAAAAAAATTAACACAAAAAGAAGATTAAATTTAGATGATATGTTTTTATTTTTATAAACTTGTATGAAATCAAAAGGACGACCTCAGAGGTTGGATAAAATTACATCATAATCTAATCTCATTTTTCTTAGTAACATAATTTAATCTTATATTACTATAAAATATAAATTAACAATTTCTCAACCTCCATATTAATTCAACAGATTCAAATAATCTCAAAATTTCAATTAAGGACAAAATGCAACTACAAGAAAAAGTTCTAAAATATGCAAACATTGAAACCAATGATGTATTGATAAGAATAACTATAAAATTGAACACACATATACGAGTACAAAGTAAAATAATTATCTAACATAATAGAAAAATAAAATGAGACACTAACTAGTATATAGAGAAAGTAAAATAGAAGCAAGCTAAAAAAAATAATGTAAAGGAAACTAGGTAAACATGAATAACAAATTAATACGATGACTAAAGAGATACCATAAAAACAAGATAATTCGTCGACCATGGAGATATTATTAGTGTGATGTAGGAAATTAATTTTAAATATTGAAATTTAAGTATGATATAAATTAAATATAAAAAATTAGTGTGATGTTTATGAGAGAGGGTCGTTGTGTTTTGGGGTCAATCATTAGAAATAGAGTTTTACGAGCCCCGGGCCGCATCATCCCCCGCAGTATCACATATACCACACCATAGTATCCAAAAGTACATAATACATGGACAGACTCATCATGAACTCTAGAGGCTAATAAAAATAATTTTGACATCACATGTAATGAAAAAATGATAATTGATGATCAAGTTATTTGGAAAGGAGAGAAATTTAGATATCTTAGATCAATCAACTAGAATAATAGTGAAAAAATGATATTATTAATAGGATCTAAGTAGGATAACTAAAATAAAAGAATAGATCTAATGTGTTATGTGATAAAAAAATTCTACTTAGACTTAAAGATAAAATTTATAGAACAATTGTAATATCAATGATGTTATATAATGCTGAATGCTGGCCTACAAAGCAAAAACTTATAAATAAGATAAGTTCCATAGAAATAAAAATATTAAACTGAATGAGCAGGCATACGTGAAAGAATAAAATAAGAAATAAATATATCTACAAGAAGGTCAAAGCGGCCTCAGAGGATAAGTTCAAAGAGAGCCGGCTTAGACAATTTATGAGAGTATCAGAGCATAACGTGACAAACGACCAGACTGACGCTCATCAAAGACAGGCTAAACTTGTACTTTTCTCTTACTCTCCGATAGACATATGGGAAGCTATTCTTGAACCATCTTATATCCTTGTGTGCTTTTCTGGATGAGTCCTAGCTCTTCTTTTGAGCTAGCGTTCTGCGCTGGAAACGTTGAGTACCGCTAATTCTCAAAACTCTCGTCTCCCTCCGTCAACAATTATCAAATTAAATAATTAATTTTTCTAAACAGCAATAAATCAAAGGCTTCTTAAACATCAAACAGATTTAAAATTAAGACTCCTAAAAATATCAAAAGAAATGAGAAGCCAAAACCAAAAAACTGACAGATAATGGAAGAACTAAACACAGGAATCAATTGCATAACGACTTAAACCATGTGTGGTGATCTAATCTGCCAGAAGGAGATGATAAAAAGATATCCGTAGCAGGAGCAGGAGGGTTTCTTCTCCAACACAGTATTGATTTGAAATTTCATATCAGAACAAATCAAATTTTTTCCTTGTCGATTCTCATCTTAGCCAATAATTTTACCTAAAATTCAGAACTAGGAACGGGGTTCGATATTTAGAAATGTCCGAAAAATTAGAAAGGAAGTCAACAGATGAAAAGAAGTAGACAATCCCTAAAAATTGTACAACTTACCCCCATGAATGAAACCCCAATCTACCAGATCCAGAGGATTAAGGTATAACCGTCGCTGGAGCAGAGTAATCCGATATCTCCTCACTCGAACTTGGTGAATGCGGAGGCGAGCGATGACTTAGACATCATGACCTTGAACTCCTCAAAGCTAATTAGCCCGTCGCCGTCCCGATCAACGCCCTCGATCATCTTCCTGCACTCCGCCAGAGAGGCGCCCTCCCCGAGGCCGCGCATCACGCGCGCGAGTTCCTTCGCCGAGATTGATCCGTTCCGATCCAGATCGAAGACGGAGAACGCGTGGCGAAGGTCCTCGAGCGCTGCCGTCGGATCCACCTTGCTGCCGTTCAGATCCAGGAATTCCTCGAGGCTGATGAACCCGTCACCGTCCGAATCCGCCTCGCTCATCATCCGCTCGAGCTCATCATCTCCCACCGGGTGCCCTAAACTCTCGAAGATGGCCGCCAGTTCGGCCGATGAGATCTTCCCGTCCCCGTTGGAGTCGAATTTCCGAAACACTCGTTCGAGCTCCTCTTTCTGCGCCTCCGGCGAGGCCGGCTCCGACTGAGATCCCGATGAGGGTTCCCCGTCGGTTGCTGTCGCCTTCGATTCCCGACTCCGGAAAAGTGACCGGAATTTGCCCATCGAAACAAAGAGGGCGACGAGATCTGGGGAAGAATCTGCGATCGAGGAAAAAGATGACAACGGAGTAATATGGACGGAGAAATCGGGTGGATGGTCGGCCGAATTCGCAGAGGTATTTATAGGGCGAGGCCGGCGAGAACCGCAGAGGCGAATTCTCAACGGGAGATGCACTTCACGCACGTATAGTTAATTTTGTGTATATTCTTATCAAAAAATAATTTCATATGTTGCAATTATAATTTTATTAAATAAATTAAAATAAACATTTTTTATAATCGATCTAAAATTTAAAATTTAATATTCAAAATTTGTGTATAATATATTAAATTAATTATTTTAAAAAATTAGGTACACAATATTAATAAATTTAAATAAATATTTTTAAAAAAAAATTAAAATACTCATATTATATTTAAATTTTTTTATATATTATATTGAAGTATAAATATAAATACTATTTATTTGAATACTAATTAAAATATTATTTATAATATTTATTTTTGTAATTATTAAAGTATTATTTATAGTACTTTAATATATCAATAATTATTAATCAATTGTTTATTATTATTTTTATATCTAATCTTTCTTTCAAAATATGTATTTTTTTATAATAATATTTTATTGTATTTATATATTAATAAAAAAAATTATTTATTAATATTTTTCTTATTATTTAGTAAAGTGCTATTTAAAATACTTTAATATTATCAATATTTATTAATAAATTTTTATTATTACCCCAAATTAACTTCTATATTAAATATTAATTAAATAATTTATTAATTTTAGAATTAAAAAAATAAAATAATTATTATTAAAAATCCCAATAACTAAATCTTTTTTCAAAACATTAATTTAAATATTACCATAAATAATAACATAAATATATTTTTTATGAGTAATTAAATGGACTTTAGTGAAAAGTGATAACGGAGTGAAGAAAATGATGTCAAATTTATCTCACAGAAAGTGCAGTTACTAAAATCCACGTGTCAATATCTCTAATAGCTTATGTCATATGTCATAATATAATTATGATTATATATTTTATCTTATCTACATATTGTATACCTAAGTCCTTACCTAACAAAATCAACAAAGCGATACATTTATCATAGTATTTTTTTTTTATAGAAATCGTTAGTATCACCGGAAGGAGTGGCATATCAATTCCTGACAACTTTGTTCAAAATTCAAAACTTATTAAGAGTTTGCCTTAATTTGAAGTTGAATTTTATTATTTGATTTAGAGCCAATTTTGAGTAAAATAGACTTTATTTTTTAAGACTTAATTATATATATAATATATATAATATATTTTTTTAGTTAAATTTAACTTTATTATATATATAATTATTCATTACTCTCTTCCATCAATATTTATTATATATTTATATACATAAAACATATTAATATACATTAAATAAATATATATAATATAAATATCAAGACAATTGAGAGTTAAATGGATTTTTTATCAAGTGAGTTAACTGCAAGTCATATAAAAATTAAATCGAGTTCAAATCGAATAAAATATGAGCATATTTTGAGTATTTTTTAGTCCTTATTTAAAATATATTAGTATTTTTTTCAAATTAAAATCAATTTGCTTTTTCCATGACTCTATGTCAACTTGCTCAAAGTAAAATGTACACAATATTTATATAAATATATATAATTTTATAAATATGATATGTTATAATAGCTTATAAAAGAAGATTAAAATATAAATACATATAAATGAAATTATAATATTATATGTATTATGTTACTATGCATGATAAATATTATATAAAGAAAATGACTATGAATTTTTGATTATAATGAATTTAACTAAAAAATTAACAACTAAAAAAAAATTAAATTTTAGTTAAATTTGACTCACTCACCTATGCGTTGACTTTAATAAAATATCTATTTTATATGTGTGTATATAAACAGAATATTTTTTGGTTTTATTTTACAGCAAATTACATTTGAGTGCCTAAGGTGTAAACCTAATTTTATGTAGGACCACATATCCTAAAGATTACATAATATTGTCCCACACATAAAATAACTTAAATAATATATCTATTTCTGTCAAGGGCATGTTTGTGCTACAATAGAACTACTGAGAACAAAGGCAAAATTTTAAAAATAAGAACAATTATTTAATAATTTTAAAATTTTTATTGACTTAATTAACTCGAGTTGCTCCGTTCTTGACCAAAGTCCAACATGAAGTTTTACTAACATATTTTAAAAATTATTATAATTAATAATTTTAAAAAGCAATGAGCATTATAAAATATTGAATATTATAAACGTTTTATGTATTATATTCTTATTTAAATACTTATAGCTCATAAGATAAAATTTAGATAATATGTAAAGTTTTAGTAGTATATGAGTAATGGTCCTTATCAATACTAATTGCTAATAAAATTTAGTAATGAAGCCTTAATTGCAATTTCTTCCAAATTCTGTTGACTTTATTTTACATCCTATAATACTTTTTTATATTAGAATTTATGTAAAATAATTAAAAAAATTTATTTATTTATTATTATTTTTTAAATTAGTATTATTTTGGTACTGATTTAATTCTCGCGCCAAATAGGACCTTAATATAAAAGCGTTTGAACCGGATAAGCCGGCCCATGTCAAAGGCAGCAAATTGAGGGGCCTCGTTAGTTAAAATTGATTGCATTGAAAAAAAAAATTGTAGCCATAAATTCAATTTCATAAATAAATTTATATAAATTTAAGTTTATGAACACCAAAATTATAGAAAATCTCTTACACATAAAAAATATTAATGTGTTCATAAACAAGTTTATTATCATGATTCATAAAATTTTTTCTTATTAATAAATAAGATATACTAAAATTAACGAGCTATACGCTAGTACGTTAAAATTTTTTATTTACTGATCGAACTTTTAAAATTATATCAAGTATGTTTATTAATATTGATGAACTGAATGTGAACGAGCTCTTATTGAGCCAAACGTCAAGCTGTTTATTGAACGCTTGGTTCATTTACACCTCTGAACATACTTACGGAATTTATATAGTTTGTCTATCATTAAGTTTTCTTTCTCCGGTGACGAGAGTTAAGGTTTTCTCATATGACATAATTGTAAATAATTTCTCGTGCAACATTCCTTGGGTTCTGATGAACATAACATGAGATCGTTGTTTGCAATAGTTCTTCAAGAGCGAGTACGTTATTTTATAAATATTATTCAAATTAAATAATTATTTTTCTTTAAATAACATGATATAACATCAAAATAATATTGAATTAAATCCCCCCTTAAATATATCACATAATAATTATTAAATATTAGAGACTAGGTGCACTGATGTTCTTCTTTCAAGAGACTAAAGAAGATGTAACATCCCGTAATCTCATTGTAGAGGTATTATCCATTTTAGTTTTAGGAAAATTGCGTGCTTGAGAACTTCCCAGAAGATCACCCATCCCAATGCTACTCCAGCCCAAGCACGCTCAACTATAGAATTTTTTATCATTAATTTTACCGTTTTGCCCCAAAGGTGTCTCTATCATTTGAGATCACATTATTTACTTATACAGCTCAGGATCCCTCTCCCTTTTTGATGTGGGACGATTCATTCCTATGCCCCTCTTACCACTCATTATTCAACCTAGAAGCCTGCTAGGAGCCGCACTTTGCCTCAGGCCCACCAGTTTCCACCTAGTTCGTCCTCAAACCACATCGTACAGCGGGAGGTCGACTCTGATACCATATTGTAACATCCCGTGAACTCATTGTAGAGGTATTGTCCGCTTTGGCTTTAGGAAAACTGCGTGCTTTAGTACGCTCAACTATAGAGTTTTCCATCATTAGCCTCAATGTTTTACCTCAAAGGCGCCTCTACTGTTTGAAATCACGTTATCTACTTATATAGCTCAGGATCTCCTTCCCTTTTCGATGTGGGACGATTCATTTCTGTGCCTCTCTCACTACTCATTATTCGACCTAGAAGTCTGCCAGAAGTCGCACTTTGCTTCAGTGATTCCTTTCTCTTAGGACATTACTCGACGATCACTTCTCGCCCTCTTTGGCCATGAGCGTCACAGAAGACGTAATAAGAAACTATGTGGAGTGATTTTACTCACTTTGATCTACATAATAATTTATTAATTGCAGAACACAATAAAAATAAAGAATCTATGTGGCTGACCACCCCAATTAGTGGGATTATAATTTTGTTGTCGTTGTTGTTGTTGTTGTTGTTGTTGTTGTTGTTGTAGTAGTACCCATACCTGCCTCAGCCTGCTCCATCTCGCCTTAATTAATTAATTTTTAGTTTTAAGATTATATAATAATATTTAATTAATAACGAGTTGTATGTCGATCGACACGTTAGTTATACCTGAATCTTCCCCGTTATGAAACAGAGCGAGATTGGGTCGTAGATATAATTATAAGTCTCGTACTCATCTCATTAAGAATAGCTCGAAATGAGTTAAAATGAGTATTATTATAAATTAACACCCTACTTATATTTCAAATATTTTAGTGATATGCCAATAATTAAATGGATTATAATATTTTTGAATCTCATAAATTGATCATTTTAAAACACATTCAACTTGACGTTTAATTTGGAAAATCTGGAAAAACATCAAATAATAAATGATATCATTTTAAAATTTTTAAAATTTAATTATCACTAAAAGCATATCATAAATTTTTATTAATTTATTAAAAAAGTCAAGTTCAAATCATATATATTTGGGTGAAATCAAATTTGAATTAATTATTTATAAATATTTATTCTTTAAATGAGTCGAATTGATAAGTTGATTTAATTTATTTATTAATCAGATCAAATTTGGGTTATTAATTTTAACTTGTTTAATAATCAGATTGCATTTATCACTTATAAAAATGAAACTTCAAAAACTCAGATTGATTATTTTCTTATAAAAAAATAAGATCACTTGGATTGTAAAAATTGTAAAGTCATTCAAAGTGAAAATTTAACTACCCAATATCGATTAATGATTTTAGATTCTGAGATAAAGTATTGGAGAAGAAATAATAAGTCAAAATTCTATACTCGGACTTGATGGTGAAATCTAAAGAATGAAAATAGATATATATTTAAGAAGAATGTTCTAAAACTTAGGCAATAGAATATTAATGGGGAAAACTGATCTTATGTGGTTGACAGTTACTAATTGTATCCGTAAGGTGGCGAAGGATGTGCTGGGATATACTTGATGGTGGAAAGATGATATATAAGAATCTAAAAACAAAAAATTGAGAAAAATATAGTAAAAATTACTTGATTTCAAATTATTTTAAATAATAAAGATACTTAATGGTGGAAAGATAATGTACAATAAAAAATTGAGAAGAAAATTTGTTATAGAAATTGGTTTAAAAATAAAAATAAGATAAGTAAAAAAATATAAAGTGACTCAACGAGAATCTAAAAAAGCAGCAGACAATGCAAAGAATTTGACTCTTGAAGATTTATATAAGAAGCTAGATACTAAAGAAGGAGAAAGACAATTATATAGGATTGTCAAGATTAAGAGATAGAAAAACTAAAAATTTAATTGAAGTAAAATATATTAAAGATTAAGATTAAAAAGTAGTTTTCATAGAAGTAGATATCAAAGATAGATGAATGAGTTACTTTCAACAGTTTCTCAATGAAGATCGTGAAAATTCAATTGATCTTACGAAACTCAGTACCCAAAAAAAAGTAAAAATTACTCATACATCTGACGTATTAGTAAGGCTGAAATCTAAAAAGCTTTAAAAAAGATAAAACATAAAAAAACAGTAGGACCAGATAACATCCTAATAAATGTTTAGAAGTGCTTAAGAGATGAAGGAGTTTCTTGACTTACTAGATTGTTTAATATGATTTTAAAGACTAAAATAATGTCAAATAAATAGAGAAAGAATATATTAGTACCTATTTATAAGAATAAAAGTGATGTACAGAATTGTGCCAATTATAGAGGAATTAAATTAAACTTTAAAACTTTGAGAGATAATGATCGAATAAAAGTTTCGCCATAAGTTTAGTTTTATGCTAGGTAGATCTACTATAGAAGTCATTCATTTATTAAGAAGTTTAATGAAAAAGATTAAGAAGAGAAAGAAAAATATACATTTGATTTTTATTGATTTGAAAAAAAACTTATGATAAAGTCTTAAGAGAAGTACTTTGGAGAGTTTTAGAAAAGAAAAAGATTTGAACTGCTTATATTCAAAGTTATTAAAGACATGTATAAAGGAGTTGTTACCACAAGGAGGTTTGACTAAGGATTTTTCTATTACAGTTAGATTACACTAAGGCTCGGGCTTTAAGTTTGTATCTTTTTCTTTGATTATAGAAGTCATGAATGGACATATCCAAGATGAGGTGCCTTGGTGTATGCTCTTCGCAGATGATATTGTCTTTATTTAGAAAACTAAAGAGAGAGCTAAAGCGAAACTCGAGCTTTGGAGGAATGCTTTAGAATCTAAACGTTTTCATTTCAACAGATTAAAAACTGAATATATGGAGTGCATATTTAGTCAAAAAAGAAATACTTATATTGGAGGTGTGACAATTGATAATCAAATTATCAAGAAAAGTGAGCGCTTTAGATACTTTGGATCAAACATACAAAATGATGGTAAAATAGATAATGAAGTTATTAGCAGGATTCAAGCAGGATAGGTAAAATAGAGAAATGCTTCTGATGTGTTATGCGATGATATAAAACTGTAGTAAGACTAGCTATGATATACGATGCTGAATGCTGGTCTGCAAAGAAGAAATATATAAATATGAACATATAAATTGTAGGCCAATTAAAACTCTAGTTAGAAAAATTGAGTTATTAGATTTTGCACATGTACAAAAAAGAAGAGGGAGACCAAAAAAGACATGACAAAAAACTATAAGGAATTATCTTGGGTACTTAGACTTAGATAAGAATTTAGTAGCTAATAGAGTACAATAGAAATAAAGGATTCATGTAGCCGACCCCACTTAGTGGGATTAAGGCTCGGTGGTGGTTGTTGTAATAATCAGATTACATTTAAGTAGAGTTAAATTCGGGTTCGGGTCGAACCCGACCTGCAGACCCGTTTTACCACCGCTATCTCTTCCTGCGCTTGAGAACCAGCGAACGGTGGATGGCTTCCGTTTCAACATCATGGGCTTTCGCTCCCGCCGCTGTCTCTTCCTCTTCCACTGCCGGCGCGGTTGTCGGCACCACCTGCAGCAAATTCCTCTGCTATTTTCCCAGAAGAGTCAAGTCCCGCAATTCACTCGCAGCTTCCTCGTCCGATGAAACGTTCACGGGAGAAGCCGAATCCCCCGACTCGGTTAAGCTCGCATTCTCCAAGGCACAGGCCTACAGAAAAGCCAAGATGAAGGCTCCTCTGGCGCCGGTGACGGAAGAGAAGCCCTCTGTCGAATTCGCCGGCGATGACCTAGGGATCGGAGGTTTGGGGCCGGAGGTCCCAGCTCCGGTTAATTCTTCTATGGAGAAGGCAAAGGAGTATACGGAGAACAAAAGGTTATCGACAGAAATGCAAAGCGTTTTGGGTATTGTTTTGATTAAAATTTTTTGTTTTTTATGTTGGGTATGATAATTGCAAGAAGAATGCATCTGTTTGGTAGGATCGTCTCAATTGATAGGTATTGCTTATTTGATTGCGAATTTGATCAGGATATATATAATATCTGACTTTTGAAGATACCTAACTGTTAGATGTTAAGTGGTCAACACAAAAAATCTTTCAGCAATCTCAGCCATATATGTGCCAAGCCAAAGAGTAAGCCGGAACAAGGGTAGTGTTCTTCTAGCCTGGTGGGGAAGGAGCTTGCCTAAGACTTAGAGGGTCTCAGATTGAACCACACTATCACTAAATTCACACTCTTCGATAGTGTCATAAAAAATCAACGTGACTCCTCGTTTCCTGATGATGGGTGTCCTCAATTCTTCGTAGAACTAATGTGCCGTTTGAACTTCTATTGTCAATGAAGTGAATAAACACATTTAGTATGACTTTTTAGGCCCACATTCATCATCTATCATCATCTATAAAATTGTATATTGCATTGTAACTAAGGAAAGAATGGGGAGATCCTTGTAAACCTAGGACTTGTACTTATCATTTTGTCCATTTCTTGTACTCATTTTCCAATGTGCACATGTTACCCTTTTGCTCCCTATTGAATTTTTCATGTCAAAAGTCGGAGCCTACTATTCCTCTATCTACTACATTCTTTCTGACGATGATTCGCACACCAGGCTATGCTTTTGTTCTTCGATTAAGTGATGACGAAAATTTGCATCATTAGCTTGGTGCTCATTTTGAGGCTTACGAAATTTATCTTAGCTCCTTTACATTTATGCTATCTTAATTAAAGTCGAAATGTTCAACAAGTAGGTGGTGAAGCCTATTTCCAATTGTGAATTGAACCAATAATCAACTTTTTTAATTTTTCCAGTAGTGAAGCCTTCATACGGGGTAAATTCAATGCCTTTGTTCCCTTGATATTGAAAAACAAGAACGAGCTACAATGGTTTTTTTTAACAAATCAACAACAATCTTCTACCATATAAGCCATGGGCTGATGTTGCAAAGATCTTCTACTTTAACAAATCAACAACAATCTTCTACTACAACAATCACTAGTTATTCGACACCTCCCATATAAGCCACGGACCAATGTTGCAAAAATCAGGCACTAACTTCTTTGGTTCCGGCCATCAAATTTGAGATTAAGTCTAAAGAGCAACTGCTATTATTATCGATACACTTTTGGAGCACATTTTTGTTTTTCATCACGAAAATATAGATTAATGAGAAATGACAGCTGCGAGATGTCAAAGATGCGACTACCAATGGTGCTCTATTCTTTGACATTTTATTTACGTACAATTATCATCTGTAATATTTTCGAGGACTTGTGTTTCAAGTCACTTGAAAAATAATGGCAACTCATACTCATATCTATGCGCTCACGAGCAATCAAGAAGAACGATTTTAATTTTCAATTACATTTTTCAACAATTTAGTTTCTTTGCATTAATATCAACTTTAATCAATGCCTAGATCCCACATTATTTAAAGTTAGTTACATACTATTTTTGAGGATAACACGAATTCCTAAAAGTTATGGCTCACGATCGTTTCGCTTAGCTCAAGTAATCATTCTATAAGGCCTAACTCTATACAGCTCAAAATTGACATCAACTTTATAATCTCGTATTTGATGGCTCTAAATAGTTTAATCAATACTTATATAGTTTTTCTTGGTGTGATTTAACATCTCTTCAAGAGGCTTGTAGTCCTAATGCTCAACTGACTTTCATTTGAGGCTCACCCAGGATCGCCGATGACCACAACCCTAGGGTCTACTAAGCCTTTCGTTAACCTATTATTACATGAGGCTGAGGCCTGCTACCCCTCATGCTCGACAACCTTAAAAATAGGGTTCATCTGTTGCTAACAATTTTAAATTGTAAAATGGTAGCCCCTCTTCAAAATCTTTTTGATGTCATTGTTGTCAAAGAAACATTCTTGGTTTAAATTCAAAAATATTTGGGATTCGAAGGCTCTGTCCTAACTTGGACCACTTTCTTTGTCTTAATAAAAGTTAGACTTTACAACTGTTGCAACCTACATTTTTTGATAATGTAAAATTATACATCAAAAAATAACATAATGATTTCTATACTTGTGCAAATGCAAACGCAAATTCAGAGGCAGACTAATATTCATTCATAAAATTACAATTATTTGTTAAGGATTTTCTCTTGCAAATTACAAGAGAAACTACGTAAACAAATTCCTATTTACTATTGATTAGTTGGAGACTCATATACCTTTAAAGATTGATCCACTTATTCAATCTTGTTTTCCAAGTCAAAAACTAACAAAGTTATGAAACTATGACATATCATAGAAAAGCTCTTTACAACAAGGTGAATATGGATATTCAAAGGGATTCAAGGCCCATGTAAAATGATGAGTTGTGATTAGGGGACTGAAGTTAACACAGAAATTTTTCTTGCAATCTTAGTTGTTCATGTGCAAAGCAAGAGGCATGGCCGAAGAAATAAGAGCTAGAGCCTTAAAAATAAAATAAGAGCTAAATCCTTAAAAATACCTTTGGCAAGTAGGTGTTGAAGTCGAAGAAATATCAACATATCCTTTCGATGTATCTCTTTGACAAAAATCTATGATTTTGATGTTTGATCACTTTATTTTCTTTGACGACAACATTGAAGACCCAGAGTGACTCCTAATTATCTAATGATCAGTCTCCACATAGATTTAATGTACCTCCTGAGCAACCAAACACCAATGAGGAATGAGCAGTTTTCTGGGACCATTCATTATCTATAAATTCATGAACGTGCATAACAAGGGTGGAAGAATGGGTTGATCCACTTAGGTTCAAGACTAGCATTGATCATATTATTATAGTGCTATCTTCAAACTATTTGCATATGGCATTGTGATTTTTCTTACTTTTGCATTTTCTATGTCAAAACTCTAATTTTATTATTTCTACATTTTCTATGTTCTTTTTGACATAGCTCATGCCACCCTTTGATCTAGTGCATCCTATCAATGGTAGATGAAAATCTGCGTTAGCAAGGCGTTAATGATCTTTTTTTATAATGGGTGTCAATAATGAATTGGAATGGTCACTATTAGGAGCGGCAATTTTTTGCAAAAATTGTAAATTGCTCAAAAAAAAACTCAAGTTGAAATCGACTTGAAATTAGATTTCGAGTCAAGTTTTGAGCCGAAAATGTGGCTCTAAATAATTTTGACTCGATTTCGTATGCAGGGTTGATAGCTCGAAGAAAGCTCAAAACTTGGTTTTTATAATTTTTTATGTATGATATTTATGAAATGTAAAGCTTAGGTCATTAGATAGGATTCATGTGCATTTGTTCCTTGATTGCATAATAAAAAAAATCTGAAAAATTAAATTTTAATAATCATATATGATAAGCTAATATTATGAAAATAAAAATTTTGACTTTTAAATATTATTATATAATGATATATGGAAATTCAAATTCGAGTCAAAATTGACTCGAAATCAAGTAGATTCAAGTCGAGTTAACTCGACTCTTAATCCTTTTGATTTTGAGTCAATTTCGAATCAAGCAGAATTTGAAAATTTCAAGTTTGAGTTTAGCATGACTCACTTGAACTCAACTAGAAGCCACCCCTAGTCACTGTTTCTTTTTTGGGATTGATGGTTACTCGTATGGCAAAAATTATATCTATTTATACTATCAAAAAAGAAAAAGGTTATATCTATTTACCAACACATGGGAGATGCTTTATTTGAGATTTCTCCATTTCATTCTTGAAAACCAAAGAGCATGTTGTTGAATTTCTTGTTTTTGTATAATTAGAGTCATTTTGCTATCGTATTTTCTGGCTTGATTTATCTTGTGACTTACGGTTATACTGCAGCATTTAAAGGCAAACGGTTTGTTCACTGTATGGAAATACGATGCTTTAAAAAGTATAGTTTTATTCCATAACTAATGTTATTAGATTCCATTCAACTCTACTTTAGTATTGCACACAAAATACAAGAATATTGATGAACTTGAGCTGAAATATACCTAAAGCAGCCTTAAGATTTTATGGATGGCATGCTGGAATTTAGGGAATTAAAGCTATTTGCTTTAGTTGAAGTCAACATGCACTCAGCTCTTTATTGATATTGGGATATACCGTGTATCCCACTAAATGGTAATATTTCATTTTATTTAACTGTTAATTGTTTGCTTTTATTAAGGACAGTTTGATTAACTGGTTTCATAAAAAAAAAGTTTGATTAGCTAGTATAACCCCTGGAAGGTGATATGAGCACATCAGTATTTTAGGTGGTTATCTTCTTACATGTGTTATGTTATATTCTAGGTCAAGAAGATACAATTTTGTGGAACTCAACAAAGGACTTCCTTAAAAACAAGTCAAATAAGAAGGATGAATTGAAAATTTCAAGCAAGGACTTCTTGGGGCTTGATTTTTCTGAGAAGAAAAGCTATAAAAGAGTACCTCCCGGTTTAGTCCCATCTGCAGGGCCCATTTTGGGTGATGATGTTTTTGAAGTTGAATTTATTGTTGGAGATGCTAGAAAGTTTGAAAACACTCCTCCAGTATTGGCTTTGAATGATGATAACACAAGCTTATACAAACCGAAAGTTTCAACTTGGGGGGTCTTTCCAAGGCCCAGCAATATCTCGAAAACGGTGGAGTAATGCATTTTGGTCAAATAAGTTAATAGAGTTTAGTCATTTATTCAACAGAAATTATGATTACTCTCTACAGTTATTGTTACATTTTTTCATATTTTTTATATTATAATAGAATGATATTTACAGTATATGCGAACAATACTTATTACATGCACATGTATGCCTCATGCATTTGTTTGCGTGTAGGAATTAATTTTTCATACAACGGTATCTAATTCCTTCTTTCCATGGTCGTCTTATGTTGCATAAGTTATATTAGTATCCTCCAAGGCTCATCCATCATCATGTTATTTGAAAAGAAATATGGGGAGTTACATGCATGTAGTAAATTTGCTTATTTTCATATAAAGCTTTGAATTTTATGTATTTTTAAAATTAGTAACTATTATGTTTTATGCAATTCTATTATCTACCATTCTAATTGTGTTGCTATCATTGTTTGCATATAACTTTTGTTAAGATAATAGAGATATGGTCGTTATACTACTGCTACAACAATGAAGTCTTATTTGCACATAGTCTTTCTCTATTTTGCTTTATTGTAAAACACCCAGCCCTTTTTAGATCCAAGAAATATTTAAATGAACATTACATAAGCACACTATTTAATAAATGTAGACAATACTTAGTCATTATTTTGATATTATATATTTACATGTTTAATGTATAATATGCAAGTTTATCATGACATACATTTATAATATGCCATCTGAACAAACCTACAACAAAAAGAATAATATTGTACAATATGGATAAAAATATTCTGTATATTGTCCTGTGAAACTTGACACGTGCTATTTAAATGTTGTTTATGAATTGTCCACTCCCTTTGTGTAATATCTTGTGCTTTGATTTATATTGTATTAATGTTTTTAGTAGGTAAACATATTTTTGTCTTGTCTCATGTAGTTCTATTAACATGTATCTCTGTTTGCTTCTACTTTCAGTTTGGTGGTGGGAGAGTTATTCGGCCTGGGGAGATGCTTGAAACGTCTGAGATGAAAGAGGCCAAACAAAGGCGTACTAGAGAATTAATTGCAACCTATAAAAAAAAGAAGGGTTTGACAATTGATGCAAAAACAAGTGCTGATTGTGAAATGGTAAATATGAAAAAAATGCTCTTAACATTCCTTTAAATTTGTAAAAAAACTTGTTATAGATTGTAATAGTAATAATTTTATTTGGAGGAAGAGTTTACCTGAATATCAGGGGATTTATGATTCAAATCATATCACTATAGTTTTCTAGTGAGGTGAGGAAAATTATGATGTTCAAGAGGAAAATTATGATGTTCAAGAGGAAAATTATGGTGTTTAAGGTAAATAAAAAAATAAAAAAAAAAACTTTGCTTAACAGAACTCCTGATCTTGGATTAAGAATTAAGAAGTAATTGCTATGCTTTTGATTCTATAGTTATTTTTTAGGAGCTAAGCATGATTTTAGAGTTGTAAAGTCATGTTAATAAGAAGATTATAATAATGCTTTTTGTATAGTTGTCTTTCTTGTATTGACTATAAAAATTTGGTATTATGCATGATTCTTTGTTAGTTGTAAGTCTGCACATATGATCCTGTTATATTGCATTTATACTGAAGAAATAATTGCCATGATTTTGACTTTATTGATAGATTTAATAGGGCTAAGAATTGTGGCATACCACCACATGATCTTAGTGAACATTGAGGCATAATGAATCATCATATATTATTGTCGATGTAAAGTGAATTCATGAAATTTTTTCACTTAATTTAACATGATTATAACTAGAAGCCTAGGAATGGAATTGAAGGTTTCATAAAACAAATCCCAAATCGTCAATATTTGATGGTTACATGATATCCATGCTTTTGGCATTAATTTTTTGAAATTTTAATTCCTTTTTTGTTTTATATTTTTTCCCCAAGAACATTTGTCACACCCTCATTTTTTAAGGACCATTTATCCATAAAATAAGGGGAGACTATCAGTCAGAATCACAGAACAGATTATAAGAAAAGATATTTTATTCATCTCAAAACAAGATTACAAAGGTTTAAACACACGCAGGTCACCCAGAGTAACCTTAGATTGGAAAACTGAAAGTTAAAGCAATAAAAGTGGTTAAGGGTAAATATCAGTGGGTCCATACGGGATGTAGGAAAACATCTTTCTTGGGATTTTGCAGTCTTCTTCTGGCAACAGATTATTTACCTGAAATTCAACAGTCAGTCACAAAGACCG
>KZ451923.1:1227218-1257804 GCA_002786265.1 Apostasia shenzhenica
TTTTTTTTTAAATTAATTATATTTTTTTAAATATTATTAATATCACTAAAAAAATATTAGACAATTGAACTACAAAAAATAAAAATATCTTTCAACAACTATTGAATTTAAAAGATTTTAAATTAAAATAATATTTAAAATTTATTTAATTACTTTCAACATATCACATATCATCTAAATGAGATGAGAGTTTAAATATACATCAGTAAATTAGTTTTAGTTTTAATTTAAATCTGATTTAAATTAATTAGCTTAATGTAAATAACATATAATTGAAAATAACATAGATAATGTGACATAAATTTATATATACTAATCTGGTTAAAGTAGATATATGCTCTCCTCTCTCTAAGTATTAACTAAATAAATAAACAAAATAAAAAAGATCAAAATTTTATCGTTTTTATAGTATGAGCTTGATTAAGGTAAAAGGAAAGTGATCGGTGTCTAACAGAAGCAAAGATAATATGGTTGATATAGAAAAACTAAATAATACAGTTGCTTGCAAAAACCAAATTCTTTTTCTATTGCCGAAATACTAGCGTGCATTAAGCATTTTATAATCCCAACTGTGTGAGTTCAACATATCTCTCAATCTTATTGTTTGAGTCTATACATGAGTTGTGTTTTATGTATAATATATTTTTTATTTTTTATCGTGTAGGCCAAACCAACTGTTTCAACATTTTTTTCTTTAATTAGAAGTATTGAAAAGTATCGGACAAGTATCGGGCAAGTATCAGGCAAGTATCGGACAAGTATCGGGCAAGTATCGGATTTTTTAAAATTAAAAATAAAAATCGATATGCCACGTGACGTATCAGTGGAGTATCGGAGAGTATTGGTATCCGATACGAATACGATACGGATACGATACGGATACGTTAGGTTCCACGAAATATCAGTGCTTCATAGATTTGAATACATAATTACAAGCTGCATCTTTTTATATTAATGAATGACCAGAAAATTAAATAAAATACATAGCTAGATTTTCTTCAACTTGATAGATAGTATGCAGTTATAATTATGCATTTAAATTATAAGATAATATATATAAATATTTAATTTCAGTGCTTGTATGAGTAAGGGACATGTAATTTTTTTCATTTTAAGGAGATCATTCAAGGATTTATCATTCAATATAAATTAAGTTGAGTTTTTTTATATATCATATATATATTTATAAATTTTTTTAAATATATACCACATAAGAAGTGTATATCTGTCAAAAATGTTAAATATACAATAAAAATTTACATGTTTATTTTTTTTATAGAGTTAGATTTTAGGTTAATAATGGAGTTAATCTAACTGAGAAAAATATAAATGAGTTCCTAACATAATTAACAGCACTAACATTTGATCAATTTGCATATGATCTAATAATTGAGTTGTATTATTTTTTTAATATTCAATATGGCAGAGATTATTGAGCCATTATAGGTTGATTTTTATTTTAAAAATATTAATATAATGCAAGAATAAAATAATAATTTAAGTTAAATTAAATAATATATGTAGTAATTAATTCTTTTCTCAGCTTGACTTGCTGCTCAAACCTTATCTCAAACTAGCATCTTAATCTTCTAGTTCATAAGTCGGTAACATATATACGTATGTGTAAATAAAGTTATCTATATTTTTATGTTTTTATTTTGATATTTATAAAAAATTTAAAATAAAATTAATTTAATTTTAATAATATGTGTAAGATGTAAAATAAAATTAATATCACTTATATATATATATCACTTAAAACTTTGAATATTATACGCCATTTTATAAGTTAAATTTTGTGAAAATTATAGCATGCAAATAATATTTAAAGTTTTATATGATATATAGGGAAATATTTTTTTAAAATTTATATAAAATATGAAATAAAATTATTTTTTATTAAATCTCTCTTTACCAACTAATCCTAATACTTGAGCTTGGTACTAGAAAATTTAGATAAAGTTGATCGGACTAAGCTCGGACTAAATCAACTTAATTAACCCCTTTTTGGGGGCGATTTCGATCCCTATCTATTAAAACTATCATAACTTTTGTTATAGGCGTATGTTTTCAATCATCTCCAATTCTGAAAGTAGGAGATAGATCCACTGTCAACCACCTACGGTTGGTTGACCGTGTTTTTGACCCAAAATTTTCATCGTTTAGTTCGTCAAATTTAAAATTTTTGTAGTTTCTTTATAGTTTTGGTAATTATCGACAATCAGTTTTAGGAGTTCAAATAAACTCAAATCAGTCTAAATTTTGGGTTATTAATTTGTCATTATTTAGGCTATTAGTAAGTTGAAAATTATGTATTTTTATTTTTGATTGATTTTTAAAATTTTGTACACTAGTCTTATAAATCATTGTAATGTGAGTTTTTGGCATAATTAAAATGCATATAATTTTTTTATTATTCCATGTAATTGTTAGGTGCTTAACCTCAAATTATTCTTATAATTTTAATATTAAATTTTTTAGATTTAAAAAACTATTAATTTAACATTAAAAATATTTTTTTTTTTATGAATGAATATTTTCTTGAAATTCTTAGGATATGGGCGGCGGAAAGTGGGGACCCCCCACGCTATGCCTTTCTCCGCCCCACGCTCGCCTACCCCGCCGTCCTTATCTTCTCATGTGCCACGTGTTAATTTGTGCACAATTTGTTTTTTAAATAATTACCGGACCAAAACCGCAATAGTACTAATTTAAAAAAATAACAATAATAATAATAAATAAATTATTTTAATTATTCTACATAAATTTTAATATAAATCACATACTCAATAATTTTTAATAAAAATATAAATTTTATTTCACATCTTAGATCAAAATACTCAATTTAAATATTTTAATCTAGAATGTAAAATAAAATTGATATTTTTATTTTAAATTGTCGAGTATGTAAAGTAAAATAATATTTTTTATATTTAAATTTGTATAGAATGATTTAAAAAAATTATTTTTTATTATTATTGTTATTTTTTAAATTAGTACCATTTCGGTCCTGTTTTGGTCCTCGCACCAAACAGGGCCTTAGTTAATTACACTATACACACTTAAAATATTAGAAAATCTTACATACATATACTTTAACTTATTTTTATTATAATGAGTAATCATAATTTTTCAATGACCTAACTATAGTTAGGTTACAAAAAATCTAAGTCGTTCATTATATTATTTTAAGGATATTTAAATATATTTTGAGTGTAAATTCTAAAACTTTGATATTTAGGTGGTGGCAAGGGAAGAAGACATCCGTAATATAAATTGATTTTAGGACAGATCAGTGCTTTAGTGTGGCATTGAGGAAGAAAAAAAATATGTATTATTGAGAGTAAAAATATAATTTTAATAGTTTACTAATAAAATATTAACTGAATTTTAACTCAAGTATGTGTAAGATTTTGTGATGTTTTGAGTGTGCATAGCGTAATTAATTAAGAATGGATGGGTAATGTATAAATAAAACTAAATAGTATGGCATGTAGGTAATTATTTAATTTTTTAATCATATTATAATATAATTATTATTAATTACTATTATTATTATTACGAAAAATATGTTGAACAATTTAAGTATATAAAATGTTTTATTATCAGAAAATCTTCATATTTACACACCTTCTGTCTCGTAGCTTAAATTTTTACAAAAAATTAAAACTCAAGCTGCATGCCTAACTATAGTATTATATTATATTTGTTAGATGAATAATTATTTATAAAAAAAATCACAACATTTCTTATCAGTATTTATGGCGAGCTATTTGGCACCTCCCCTCGAGCGAAAGTACTAATAAGTCTGTATTTGGTTCGTGATCAAGTTGATCATAGTTTATTTTTTTAATTTTTTTATTAAAAAATATATAATTTTTTTAGATATATATATATGATCAAAAATAAAGTCAGCTAATTTTGAAAATATTAAATAAAATTTATTAATATATTATAAATTACATAAATTATTTTATTGTATTTACATTTATCACTTTAAAGATCTATTATTTTCAGGTAGCATTCTAAAAGTTTATTATTTTCATGCAGCACTCCTATTATCTAACTTAAAAAACGAAGTATTGTCTGAAAATGATAAACTTTGGAGATGCTGTGTGAAAATAATGAATTTTTTAAGGTGACAGATGTAAATTTTTCTAATAATAATTATTAATAAAAACTATTATGACGTTAATTATGTTGTGTAGATCGATTTCAACGTTATAAATATTGATTTTTTCTTTATTAATTGCCTGAAATTAATGAATGTGAATATATATATATATATATATATACACACACATGAATTTAAATAATGATAAATTATATTTATGTTTCTGAGTTTAAAGCATAATAAAACTCAAGTTCATAATTTTAAAAATTTAATATCTGAGTTCCTAATTTAGATATATATATTTAATTTTTTAATATTAATTTTTTTAAATTATTCAAAATATTTTTATATTTATGTTTCTTTGGGCCTGCCCATTTTCCTCTCTTTTTCTCTCTATTTGAATTAGTGATCCGAATGTTAGATTTTTAATTTTACGAATTTAAGTGATATTATGACTTAAATTTAAAATTTTGAATATAATTTACCCTTTTAAATAAATATAAACTTATAACCAAACAATCGTATTTCTTAAAAAGTGTACATGATGGATTAAGTTTGAGTTACTCGAAACTTAAATTACCTTAAAAGGTGGATTGGGTTGATCCAAATTAATTGAAGATAAAATTAAATTTAATAGTGCTATTATTAATCTAGTCATATTAAATTAATTTTTGTTTAAGAATATTTTGTTGGATTTGTTTTGAAAAAAATTCAAGTTTCACTTACTAATAAATTATTCAATTATGACTTAAAATTTTAATTCACTAACTAATTTAATAATTTAAAAATGTAAATTATGATTAGTCAATGCTATTGATGATGCATGACAATTTTTTGCCACCATTAGGGTAAATTAGTCAATAAACTAATCATGTAAATGATGATTTAAAAATATTATATTTAGATCAATCAAGTCATATAAATTTTATCCAATGATTATGATTTGCACTAATTAAATCAATTAACAATGTATATATATATATATTTATATTTTAAATTTATATAAATATTTTTTGGAAAAGTAAAATTAGATATTGTATCATTTTATGTGATGATTCAAAGCTACACTTAATTGACTTGTTGGTTTTTGTCTTCATTCCACTAACAAAGTGCTTACTTATCTTCCACTTCTAATCTTTTTATTAAATTAAAAATCATTTAATAAATTAATTCAAATTATTATTTTAATTATCATTTTGTTAATTATATAAATTATAAATTAAATTAAATTAATTCAATGTTAGCTCTTAATATTGTTTCATTTATTTTAGAATGAAAATCAGAAAAAAAATTTCTTGATTTAATTCATCTAGTTTTTATTGATTTTGATAAAATAATGTAAACTAAAATCACATCATATATATATATATATATGTTTAAAAAATATAAATAATTATACATTAATACCCTTAAATTAAATATTTACCATTTGTTTAACTTTTAAATCAAAGAGTTAATGTCTAATTTATTGAAGTAAGTGTATAATTTAGGAGATTAATTTATTAATTTTTCATTATTTTTGTCTGTAAATATTTAATTTGAGGTGTTAAGTTGTTAGCGTGTATTATTTATTATTATTATTATTATTATTATTATTATTATTATTATTTTGATAGAATTATTTATGTTTTTTAAATATTTTTAATCAATTTAAATTAAATTTTCACTGCTACTGATATTAACTGCTAGAGAGAGATTCCCTTATTTCCTCTTTCCCCTTCCTCCTCTTCTTCCTTCCTTCTACCATGGTCCGTAGGAAAGCACTGGAGAAGAGCCATGGCGGACTCGAGAAGCAGCTCTCGTCTCATCTGCTGCAAGAAACGAAGATGAAGGTGAAGAAGATGAGACCTATCGAAGTTTCCGATCCTGGGTACCTCGAAAATTCCCCCATGAATGCCCGGTTGAAGAAGCCGCCGCCGCCGTCGTCTCCGATCAGAAACTATATGAAGCCGACGAGATGTTCCGATGCGAAGAAGGAGAAGCAGCAGGCGAAGAAGAGTTCTAATTATATGGAGGCTTCCGGTTTGAGAAAGAAGAGCTCGTTCATGGGTTTTTACCCAAAGAAGAAGCTGAATAGAGCAACCTGTTCATCCACTTTGAAGGATTCTAGGTTTCCGGCGACATTAGAGCTGAATCATGGAGGAAATGAAGCTGAGGGAACCTCGAAGATGAAGGTCTGCCCTTATCTCTACTGCTCCCTCAACGGGCATTTCCGCCAGCCATTGCCTCCCATTAAGAGCTTCCTTGCAGCGAAGAGGAAAGCCATGATAGTAAACAGGGTTTCTTCCTCCGTAGCAGGGAAAAAGAAAGATAAGGAAACAGAGAATGAATTGGGTAAGAATCCATTGAATTTCTTTGCTGAGATTTGTGATATAGATGAGATTAGCATCCATGATGGAGGAAATCTGAAGGAACATAGCCAGATTTCTTCTGATGAAATGGATGAAAACATGTTGAGCTTTCTCGAGTTTGTGGAACTTGATCGAGAGAGAGGAACAGGGGAAGAGAGTGAACTGCCGAACGAAGCTGAAACTGAGAAATCTGCGCTTGAAGCCATGGATGTTGATTGGAAAGAAGAAGAAGAAACAGAAGTGGGTGTGTTTCCAGATGATACGAAGGGATCAGAAATCACTGAAGAGAAACAAGCTAATGATTCAACGCAGATCACGAGGAAGATGAGAGCCGAAGAACTAGAGAAAGACGATGCATTCAATCCTAGGCCACCTCGATTTCTTCCCATGGCAGCTGATCCGGAAGCAGAGCAGGTGGATCTCCGGCATCAGATGATGGATGACCGGAAGATTGCGGAGGAATGGATGATCGATTATGCGCTCCGGCGGGTGATTTCGAATCTGGGTTCTGACAGGAAGAGGAAGGTGGCGCTGCTGGTGGAAGCTTTTGAGACGGTAGTTCCCTTGGCCGTGTGTGAAGAGGCCTTCAGCCATGGCGGATCATCAGCTTTGCCTAACGCGAGGTCTATAAAAGCTTGCAGTTGAGGATCTCAGAGGTATGTGAGAGCTCTGTTATGACTTAGAAGTAGAACCGCTGTTCATCCAATTCTTGCATAATCTAACACTGCAGATAACAGATTGAATTCACATTCTTTGTTATAATGTTTTAATGATTTTCCTGTGATTCAACTGCAGTCTTTAAAAATGTTTGATGAACTTGTTTCTATTAGAATAGAACTGATAGAACAACAGAATCTATCTAGTTTCGATCCAAAGGGCTTAGTATGGAGATATGTTTTGTGTGCACCGGTGCACGGTGCACAAGCCCAATTAGCGCACGACATGTGGATGAAAGTGGGTCATGCGTGCTGATGTGTCGTGCGCTAATTGGCTTGTGCACCGTGTACCGGTGCACGCAAAACATATCTCCTTAGTATGAATTGGACTCGTTCTCATCTTTTGAGGATTGTTCGTAGTATATGCCCCTTAAGTCGCAAGAAACTGCGGAAAACTAAAAAGCTTTGAGGCGTGATTAACATTTTTCTTTAAAGCAAATTTGCGATATAGAACACAGTCACCTTTTAGAATATAATAAAGCTACAAAATTTTCTAATTAAACAAGATTGTCTAAAATATGTGATTTTTGTAGATTCTTTTCAGGTTCTATTTTTTTAAACACTTTCTCTAAATTTTATTACTCGATATTGAGTCGTCTCTCTGGCATAGTACGTGTTCTGTGTTCATCTCCGCATGAACATCTCTCGAAAGACGTGAATACGATCCTCATCGATACTCATTCTCAAACTTAGTGATTTTCACTTGAACTCCGTTCAGAAATATCTTCCAAAAGAGCTAGCAACTAATGAAATAGAGTACCCTACCCAAATAGATAATTCTTCATGACCACGTGAATAATCGGTGATTATAGAAGCAACTTTTAGGTATCCTTTTTCTTGCATAAAAGCCTCTCCAAAAATCCTGTAAGTAGGGATGTAAACGAGTTCAATTTGAGCGAGCTCTTTCCAGCTTGAACTTAAATTTTTTGAGTCTAGCTCAACTCAATTTTGACTCGGACTCATAATAATTTTTGAGTCAAGCAGCCTGAGTTGAAACTTGGTAAAACAAATTGTAAATTAGTGATCTTTCCGGAAATGTTAAACAAAAGCTTTTCCCTTGCATCTCGATTACTTTTACTTTTTTGTTATTTCGTAATCCTCACGGTATGATACACTTTAATTTCACAGTGACAAGTCATTTTCTCATTACTTTGGCTCTGCTATTTTGCACTTTTGTAAGCAGTACGATTGTTGGATTTCAAAGACACTGACTTCATTTTTTTAGCTTCTCATTACCTCCACCTTTTTTAGTACTCATTTAGCTAATCCCTCATTATTTTCGTGCATTAAGCCCACGAATACATTTATTTACTTATATAATTGCCGATCATAGTTTAGTAAAGATTTTAAAGTACAAATAATTGTTGGCTCGTAGCTCGAAATGATTTGAGTCGATGCTAAATTTGAGAAAGTTTTGCGCGAGTTCTAAAGACTTCATAATTTCAAAAATTTTGAATTTTTTTTTATCATTGCACCTTATTTTATATTTTGCATCAATATTGCAAACATCTTCCAATTAATAGAATAATTTAATGAAAACTATGAGGACCTAACTGAAACAATTTTAAAAGCATGGACCGATTGGACAGATAACTAAATCTATAGGATCATGTGCATAATTTACCCAATTAATTACTCTCTCTATTTCTCTATTTTGATACTATTTACTATAATATTATCATTACTGAATTTTTTTTATTTTTTTCACAGCTCAGCTGGTGGAAGCACCGATCAACATCGACAAACGGTGTTATGGTTCGGAGTTTAAGTATCGAACGTCACACGTGTATTTTGAGTGGGCTCGTATACACGTGATAATCTATAGTTGGGCGCCAAACAATTCAAGTATCTGAACCTAATAATTTTTCATGTTTTAGACGATGGTAAGTTGAATCAGTATGTTGTGAGATATTATAACGACTGTAATTACAAAATTTGTGAATTTTAAATATCAGATGTTATCATTTGTAACATTAATCAGTCTGACTTGTTTAAATTAATAAAATATATATTTCAGTTTTTTTTTTTTTTGCTATCTTAGGCTACTAATTTGCTTTAGATTAAAAATGTTTAATGTCAATATTCTAGAATTATTATTTTTATTCAACAACTAGTTTTCTTTCGTTAACTTAATAACAGCAGTAATTAGATAACTTGAAGTGTGATCATCACTGATTTAGTACTATTATTCTGACTGATATAACTCTGAGTGGTTGTGCTATTATTAAAAATAATAATAAATAAATTATTTGTATCTTTTTTATCAGTTTAAGTTTTTAAGAGAATTGGTGGTATCGACTCAAGTTCGAATCATGGTAATGCTATGAGAAAATTAGATATAGTCATCACTAACTGAGTATCATTATCACGTCAACATAATTCTAGTGTCATTATTGAAGAGAATGTTATAATTGATCTGTGAGTATTGAATGCGTAATATAAATTGATTGTATCTTTTGTATTAAATTAAGCTTTTAAAAGAGTTAGTACTGTCATCGTGAATTTTATTAGCACATTTTAAGATCAGTTTAATCATAGATATATAAAATTTTTAACCTCAATCAAAATGAACATATTATATACAGGTAGGAATGCAATATCTCGTGATCTAAATGTAGAGTTGTTGTCCGCTTTGGATTTAGGGAACTGCGTGACTTGATTATTTTTCGGGAGGTCACCCATCCCAACATTATTCTGGCAAAATTATACTTAACTGTAGAGTTTCCCAAAAGGTGCATCTACTAATTAAGATTATATTATTTACTTATATAGTTCAGAATTTCTCCTCTTTTCAATGTAGAAAATTCATTCCTGTGCCCCACGCACTACTTTTTATCGACCTTGCCAAGAGTCGCATTTTACCTCAGTAATTTCTTTCTCTTAAAATATCACCCAATGATCACTCTTCTGCCTCTTTGGCCACGAGCATTACAAGAAAAGTGGATTTTTACAGCTAAGTGCGGAAAGAATGGGCGAAAATATTTTTGAGTCTTAAGTTTGAAATAATACCATAATAATTTTTGAGGTGGAAGAATTGGGGTGTTTAAGATTAAAAATAAATAAATTATGACTAGAATTACATTTGAAAAAGAATTAGGATATACTGAATAAATATCCATATTATCTAAATCATTCTATTTCAAACTTTAAGGCCAAAATTTCATTCAGTTTAATTTCATTTTAGCAAAGCCATTTAATTACTATAGAATTATTTCCTTGTTCTTATAATAAGAGTAAGTAATATTCAGATTCATGTGAATATAGATCTCTTAAAATTTTAAATTAAGCAAACAGATGAATTTTTTTTTGATAACATAGCTACTTTTGATTAAAAAAAAACATAAAAAATATATAGTCGGATAACTATCACTATTAAAAAACTCACAAAAATAAATACTTTTTGTTATATCAATGACATCTATTATTAAAAAAATTCATTTATATTTTTACTCAAATTAGCAGGCCAATCTGCTTAATTTAAAAACTTACACGGGGAATCATCGAGGAGTCATCCAACCTTATCTATAAATATAGATGAAATTAGAGAACGAAAACAGACTTCAACCAGAAGAAGGTGCTACTAACGTAACAAGAGAGATCGCAAAGAGCACTTTTGAGATCTATTGCTAATAATAGGTGCGACGATGAAGTTAAGTCCGATGAACCAAACAAAAATAAGTCCTTTTTTTTCTCTAATAGTTTTTTTGATTCTAATTAGCTTTAGGATAGGAATGTGTAGTTTTTTTGAAGAAATTAGATGAAACATATAATTTGAATAAAATTATTCTTATGGATTATTACAAAACACGAAAAAAGCTCGAAGATTTACATAAATGTCAGAAAACATAGTAGAGAACAGTACTAAAAGGCAAAAATCAAATTTTTATCATAAAAAACATCCATTTTTGCTCCGCAAAATGGTTTCTTTTTTAGTCATACCTTCTGGATCTCCAAGCTGAAACAGAGTACAGAGCTCGTTCCTGCCAGCAGAACAGAAGGCTCCCATTCTCCTCCTTCACTTTGTAACCATCACACCCGAACCCTAGCAGCATCCTCCTCGCCTGCAACAGCCCGCAATAGCTCATCGGAACCCTGCCAAATCCGGCCATCTCCATCCTTTGAATCCACCTCTCCAGCTTCTCGTGCCTCTCTTTTCTGTCCAGTCCCTCGCAAGCTATGATGTTCTTGATCTCCTCGCCAAACATCAACTTCTCAACCGCTGACCTCTCCGGGGACTGCCGCGGCACCGTCGACTCCAAGCAGTCGAACAGCGCCGCGTAGAAGTTCAGCGCGTCCATGAATCGGTCGTTCAGAGTCAACCCATTGTGGTTCGACTCCTGCTCTGTCACCACCATGATTTTGGGCGAGAGCCCCCACACGGATGCTAAGAAGTTCTCCATCTTCGCCAAAGGCGGAATGGCGAGCGGTGAGGAAGAGGATTCCGAGCTTGGGCTGATGCCGTTGACCTCCTTCTCCAAGAGCTCGCCGAACGGGCCGTGCCCGCCGGAGTTCAGTTGGATCATCCTCTGGAGCTGCTGGGAGATGCTGCCGGCAGCGAAGGAGCCGGAGGTGCCAGACTTTGCCGGCTTCCCGCCGGCGAAATCATCGTCGGCTGCGAGGAGGGAGTGGAGCTGGAGGACGGAGCTGACGGCCAGGGCCTCGCCGGTCTTCACCCGGAGACTCTCGAAGTCGAGGGACTCGAGGGGGGAGACGACGGCGTTGAACTGGAAAGGGATGTCGAGCTTCTCTGCTTCTTTAGTGAGAGCAGAAGCCGTGTGGGAGAGAAGATCCCGGCGGTCGCTGACGGCGGTGATGCGGAGGTGTGGCGGGCCGTCCGGGCGGCCGGCGAGAGATTGAAGGAGGGAAACCCACTGGGCAGGATCGGAGCCGCCGAGGTCTACGACATGAACGACCTTCTCCCCTTCCATGGCTTCCAGAATGGCAAGGTTTGAGACGAGGAAGCAGAGGCGGAGGAACGGGCAGAGGTCGAGGAAGAGGCGGCGGGCATGGGCGGCACCTGCAAGGTCGGGTAGGTCGGGGTTCAGGGCTCGGTACAGGCCCGGCCAAAAGCGGAGGAGGCGGCGAGCGAGAGCTTCGGTGAAGAAGGAGGCAATTCGCTGCATAGCATCGCCGGCGGGGGACGCGAGGAAGGAGATGTGCTCGAGGAAGGCGTTGGCTTGGTCGAGGTTGCCGGCGGCCACCTGCGTGGCGCAGTTGAGGAGGAGATGGATGAGGAAGAGGCCGCGCTCGTCGGACTTGAGCTCCCGGAGCCATGGGGCGTTAGGGGAGCTCAGGGCGGACGGAGATATCGACATGAAGCTTAGCAGAGGCGACGAAGAAGTCACCGTCGATGAGACCTCGTCGGCGATTCCTGCCATGAACGGCTCAGAAAGCTCAAGACCCGAAATGGGTAGAAGAAAATCTCGCCAATTAGAGGGTTTCTTCTAGAAAAGAACGGCGCCTCTCGCCATTAATGGAACCACTCAAGCTACAGACTACAGAGCTTATGAATGGATCCCAAAGGGGTCTAAAGGGGAAGACGATGAAGCTGAACTCGTCCTAGGGCTCTGCGACAGGCTAGGCGACAAAAGCGAAGACCTTTTGTCTGAATGGGAGAGAATATGGAATTTGTGAGAAGAGGAGCACCCATCTTCTTCTTCTTCCTCTCTCCCTCCCCCCATCCCCACCCCCCATGGGAGATGGCAATAAATAAGGTTGGCTTGAATGTTTGTCTGCAAGTGGAGATATTGGAATAAGGCTGGCCTCCTTATTCCTGATTCTCGCTATCATCCAAGAGGAAATTAACAGAAGAAAACAGCACCTACTGTTGCTATTATGGAGCTTTCTTGTGGTAAAAGGCAAGCAGGGGAATAACGAGGGAGCTCGTCAATGGCTCCTAAGCTCTCCCTCTGTCCTCTAATGGAGGGCAAGGTTCCTCCAAAAGCTCCCATTTTGTTCGGCTGTGGACAAGGGATAGGGAAAGACGAGGAAACGAACAAGGTTTTATTGTGCCGCATGGACCATTTTACCCTCCCTTCTCAAGGGTTAGATTGAAATTTAAAAATTTTATAATTGAGAATAATCATATAATATAATAATAAAAAATTAATAATTATATTTTAATTGAACTAATTACATGCTTTTAAAACCCCCAAAAATCTAAGTTAAAATTTTTAAAAAATTACGACTAAATTGCAATGCCTTTTCTTTCCATTATCTTAAAAAAATTATTGTATCGTGCCGCTAGTTCTGCTTGTTAGGCCTACTGCAGAATTATAGCACGAATTATTTTCCAATTTTTGTTTTGTATATATTTATTTTTATTTTATATGAGCTTTTTATGACTATTTTTTATTTCATAGGTTTTTTTTTTTTTTGCATTGATCTATTTTTGCTTCATAAATTTTTTAGGTTCTCAATTGAATAAACATGCATAAATAATTCCTAAAAAATTCATACGAAACAAAAATTAAATTAATGATGTTTCGTGTTGCTTCACGTTTTACACTTATTGTGGTGAGCCCACTCGCATAATTGTTGAGCGCCAATTTCGCGTTGAACTAGTACTTAATACGATAAAATTTACAAAGTGTGATCAAAACGGTTCAAAAATAGATTTGAATTTAATCTACAATTTCCTTAGTTTATTAAATTATTTAGTGGATTAAACTTCGACTCTAACATTCATGTCGAATTTTGAACATAAAACTTATACCTCTATCGTTTGCATTATTCACTCCCCTTTCGAAATACTCCTGTTTAATAGTGAATAGAGCATTTTATTTAATAAAATTAAAAATTAATTACGTTAATTATAACTCGGTATATCACATTACATGTAAATTATAAAATTAAAATTTAACTATATTTTATTTCATCAAATATCACATGTATATTAAAATAATAATATATTTTTTATTTTTTACATATTTAAATATAATAATAAATTTTATTTTACATTATACCTAATTTTTATAAAAATATTTAAATTTAAATTTAATTTTATTAAAATTAACATTTTGAAAACAATAAGATTGGCATGTGGGTTTGACCTGTCTAACTCACCCTAATCTATCTTAAAATACATTATAATAAAAAAATAATAAATTTAAAGTTAGGTTGATTTGACTTAGCCATCTGACAAATCACTCGACACAAATTCAAAAAACTCACTTGAGTTATATTTAGCAGTCGAGTAATCAGGAGCGACTCAAATAGAGCGATCGAACAAATGACTAACCAGTACTCTTATCATGTCATAGCTTTATCATGTCGTACGACAGTCTCCTAGAGACAAATAAAAAGTATTAGTCATTAATGCTTGGACTAATAGGGCAAACTCTGTCGCTACTCACATCACCTAGTCGTATTATCATTAACGAGAGCTGCTTAACTGTATTAAATCTCACTCAATATCTTCTCGTTATGAAGATCTTTATTTAGAGGAAGAAAGAGATTCAAAATTCTAATTTTTTAAGCTCCGTAAATATACTATTTATCTATTATTCAGCTATGAAAAGAATAAATAATAATATTAATATGATAATATGGAAAGATGTAATTGCACCTTATTATGCTAATTATATAGAAATATAAATAATATATAATGATTTGTTCGTTATTATTTGAATGATCCCGCTGTTCATAAATAAAATCGATTCATAATGTACTTAATTTGTATAATAATAAAATTTTTAACGTATAATTAAAATATTAAATTCATAAAAAATGAATTATGATATTATAAAGTATTTACTCATAAATGTTTACGTAAATGAATTTTAATATATATATATATATATAATAGTACTAATAATTTGGTTTCATTTAATTAAAAAATTAATTTAAAACCGAATAAACAAATTACACAAACGATAGTAACCAACTAATAAAAAAGACCCTCCTTGAATGCATAATAATAAATATAATTGATAAAATTAATATAAAAAGAAAATCTTCTTCATCTAAAAAAAAAAAAATCTGGTATACGTATTCAAACATTTAAAGTGTTAGATAATATATATATAATTATTTAATTTTTAAAGTTAAATGCATAAAAAAAAACCGTTTTAATGTGGTGACACATAATTTCCTTAAAAAATAGGATAATTAACTACCTGCCATACAATTTAGTTTTATTTATGCCTTATCCATCCATCCTTAATTAATTACACTATGTACACTCAAAATATTATAAAATCTTAATATTTGAGTTAAAACTTAATCAAAATTTATTTGAAAAAAAAATATTTTGTTAGTAAATCATTAAAATTATATTTTTACTCTTAATAATACATATTTTTCTCTTTTTCAATACCACACTAAAGCATTGATTTGTCATAAAATTAATTCACGTCGCGAATGTCTTCTTCCTTTGCCGCCACCTAAACATTAAGTTTTAGGATTTTCACTCAAAATATATTTAAATATCCTTAAAATAATATGATGAACGACTCAGATTTTTCATAATTTAATTATAATTAGGTTATAGAAAAATTATGATTACTCATTATAATAGAAATAAGTTAAAATATGTGTATTTAAGATTTTATAATATTTTGAGTGTGCATAGTATAATTAACTAAGAATAGATAGGTAAGGTATAAATAAAACTAAATTGTGTGGCATGTACGTAATTATTTCTAAAAAAAATTAGGCTAAAAATATTTTGATTTTTATTGCTTAGAAGTACTTGTAGCTTTTCTAATTAAAAATCAAAGTGAAATATTTGAATGTAAATAAATAAATAAATTGTTGATTTTTGTTTGAAGACCAATAAATTGTAAATTTCATCTAGCTTAAAGCCAAAAACAATTTTACCATATTTTATATATGTTACATATTTTGTTTTGTTTCGATGTAGGGCTGGCATCAACGAACTCCGCTCGATATTCAACATTTCAATTTCATATTAAATTTTGCTTAAATTAATTAATTTACTCGATTTTAAGTTGAATAAAATCTACACTAATACGGAATAAGATTTTTACAGCGATTCAAAATCACTATAGAAGACACCAGTATAACTGGTATATATGAATATGCTATAAAAATATATATTTTTTAATATGGTTAAAAATCATTATAAAAGATTATATTATACATTTTATATAATGAACATCTTTTAGAGGAAATGTTAAAATATGTTTGATATAATGTCTATTTTTTCAAAGTGAATTATTAGTTGTATTTTTTTATATATATTAACTTATTATATATTATAATAAAGTATTAAATATTTATTTATATTTGCATTCATAACTTATTTTTTTATATAAATATCTTAACATTTCTTTTAGTAAATATTTTAATTGTACATTAAAATTTTTTTATACAAATAATTATATACATATCTAGTGAATTATAAATAGAATCAATCTCAGTTCAATTGAATTTATTTTAAGATATTTAAAAACTAAGTAAATTTTGAACCAATTTATTGATTTTCAAACATATGATTCTTATCATAAAATATTTATTTATTTATTTATTTGATGGAAGTTAGCATAAAATATTGGAGAAAGAGGCCATGCATCATAACTTTGGTTTCATCTATGATGATGATGATAATGAATATATAAATATAAATAAATAAATAAATATAGGAAAATTTACATATAGAATATTGAATTCATCACAAATTACGTATTTCACCATCTTTTAGTAAATATTACACATATCACACTCTTTTTACATTTCTATTATTACAATAGAAATGTAAAACCCATAAGCAGAGTGTGATATATGTAATATTTATTAAAAGATGATGAAATGCGTAATTTGTGATGAATTCAGTGTTCTGTATGTAAATCTTTCAGAAATATATATATATATATATATATATATATATATTGCGAAACATTGTTGAACTTAAAACCTAGGGAAGTATTAATTGAATAATTATAAGATTAAATGAACTATGTGGACCCCATGAAGAAAAAACCAAGGTTTTGTGCCATGTTCAAGTTGTATTTATTTCCCAAGTGCATCTTACTTTTGAGAAAAAAAAATATTCTCAAGCCACTTAGGTATCATGGTTTTATTCTTTTGTCTACATTTTTAATCTTTTCATTTATATTTTAATGGAATATTTTAATTCAATAAAACTTAGTTTTTTTTTTTTACTTTATCTTAATTTGATTCATTTAAAAGAAATTTTCATTTTTATCTTAACAATTTACTTTATTGTAACGCTATATTATGTTATTTGAAGAAATTAATTATCTAGTTTGATCGTGTATTTAAACTCGATCAACTTCCTATTCTCGATTTTTGGTATATACTCGATTGAGGATCTGAATTCATTTGTTTAATGATTTAATTTTGATTGAAGTATTAGCTGAAGTTGGAGTTGATCATGTTGACTTTCATGGAGTTCTCAATTGACTCCATTGGCGATGAAGTCGAGTGTATTAACTCTTTCTAGCTTATTAGGAACATTTTTATAGATGAATACCACGTGCACTCTCGTAGGGGTGACAATATATGAGTTGATCTGTGAACTTGACCCGAACCCGACCCGTAAATTTCGAGTATGAGTCATGAATTTTGACCAATTTATTAAATGAGTCGGTGTAATATCTCGTGATCTCATTGTAGAAGCATTGTCCGCTTTAGCTCTGGGAAAGCTGCGTGACTTGAGCGCTTCCCAGGAGATCACCCATCACAGTGCTACTCCAACCCAAACACGCTCAACTATGGATTTTTCTATTATTAGCCTCACAGTTTTGCCTCGAAATGCGCCTCTACCATTTGAGCTCACGTTATCTATTTATACAGCTCAGGATCTCCCTCCCTTTCTGATGTGGGAACCACAGTACTTTGCCTCAGTGATTCCTTTCTCTTAATACATCACCCGACGATCACTTCCCGCCCTCTTCGATCACGGGCGTCACAGTAGGGTTCTGGTTGAGCATTTATCAAAAAATACTCTATAAACGAGTCGGGTCGACCCATTAACTCAATTTATTTATTAATTGGGTTAAGTTCAAATCATAAATTTTGACCCATTTAATAAATGAGTTTGGGTCGGATTCGGGTTCGACCCGAACCCGACCCGCCAACCCATTTTGCCACCCCCACGTGACTCTCGCTCCACAAGCTGCTTTGATATTGGGATAGAGATAAATCTTATATGTAAGTGGAGCGTAATTGCACGAAGATTATAAAAAATTGGCCTCCTCTACATTTCAAGATAAATCTTGATATTATGAAAAAAATGAGGGGTTTTCACATTACATGAATATAAATTATTATAATAAAAAAAACTTACGAGAATAAAATTGATTTTTGACGGGACGAATAACTCGTAATTAATCTTGTAATAACATATTGTTAAGACCTCTACCTTTTAACTGTCTAATAAATTTATTCACTCGTTAACAAACTAATATGTGAAAAGTTTTCAAAAACTAAGAAATTTCGTGAAAAACATGCTAAACTTTGAGGACTAGTATAATATTTCTCAAAGCAAAATTCAACGCCTATCAAATTTATTTAATTTTTGATATAATATTTGAATAATAATCACAAAAATAAATATAGTATTAGCTTAAGAGAAAGGATTATATTAAAATTTGATTTTTATAATTAAAATAGACATAATTACATATATTTAATGATATCTTCTCAAACTACATATTTAACCATAGATTCTTCATATTAAAGCTAATAAAATCTTAAAATTAAGATAAAATATAAGACAATTCTATATATTTAAACAACTCTATGGTTGAGTTTGTTAAATGAGTAAAATAATCAATTTTAATCACAACTCCTATATTTCTTAATAAATTATTTAATTTTATTTTATATTCAATATAATTTTTAAAAATAATTACATAAATTTCACTAAAATCCCGATTATTTATATAATTACTTTCAAATCTTTAACATCACATATGTATTATAACTTGAGTATACATTATGCATGAGTTGTAAATTATAATTTTTATGTAATTTTTATAATTAATATATAATATTAAAAATTTTTAGCATTAAATATATAAAATAGTTAGATTTCATGTAATTTTTTTTAGTATAATTAATTATTTTTTATCATGTACATATTTTTAAATAGGTCACAAAATTTTTAAAATTATTTTTTTTCATCCAGATAGTCTAATGAACCCTATGGTACATTGAATGATAGGGTGAAAGAGGTCTATGTTGTAAATGATCATGCCAAAACATAAGTACTTATATGTAATTTACCCAAATTATACTCATTTGCTAATTTACCATCAAACTTATATAAGAATCATGGAAATTATCTTTTTTATGGGGAAAATATTTTGATAATTAACTGGAAAAATAATTTTTAAAAAAAGGAGAAAGTCAAAAGAATTCGTACTTCAAAAAATTTCATTTCAAAAGTTAAAACTAGTTTCGACTAATTACAAAATCAACTTATTTGTCGACAAAAATATAAGTATTTTATCATATTTCAACACATATTTGACTTGGTAAAAAAAATTATACATCGTAGAGTACCTAAAAGACGAGCGTATTGTGATACTCGGCTTTACGCTAAGAGAAAAAGAAAAATAAATCAAATGACGTGTTAATTTAAGCATAGAGGAGATTATCCTAAAGCGGCTTATGCGAGTTGTCTAGATTCTCTACGATTTAAATTTTCTCACCCGTTCAACAAAGATAAATGCCAATCATATTAATTGAACTTAGACTAACAAATTTTCAAATTACTCTTATAAAGAACTTAATTGAGATAATTTTAGAAGTATATTCAAAATTTAGCTTTTTAAAAGTAATTTAGGTTTTTTAAAAATTACAATTATGTTTTTCATGTTTGACAGTAATTTCATGTTAACTCATAAAAATCAAAATTTTTTTCTTATTTGAATTTTTTTTTATGTTAGAATTGATCAGGTTGAAATACCTAAATTATTCTTTGTTAAATATTAAAATGCTAAAACTATTAATAGTAATTTTTAAAATATTTTTCGCCATTTATGGTCTGTATATAATGGTTTCATACTTGTGAGACTCGAAAGTAATTTAGCCTGTTAGAAAACCCGATTCCATCTATTGGGCGCGCTCGGCTTTAAAATGAACGATTATCGTGTTCCAGCGGGACATCCGATTAATGCCCGAAGCATTCCCATTACAGTTCTTGCCGTCTCCCTCGGCCCATGTCTTCATGGAGGAAAAAAAGGCGAAAGCTTTCCACTAGGAGCTCGAGCCGTCGGGTTCGGGAGAGGTGGGGGAGCCCCGAGGTCAGCCCTTCTTCTCCGCTGAAACCCTAGCTCTATTGATTTGTCACAGGAGGATGGAGCTCGTGGGGATGGCCATTCGGAAGTGTTTCCTAGGGTTCGGGACCTTTTCTGGCTTCGTCGAGTCACACGACGCCGCTGCCGGCTTGTTCAAGATCAGGTACGAGAACGGCGCCTCCGAGGAGGTCGGCTTGGATGAGATCGCTGCGATATTGAGGGAAATGGGCCTCGAGTCTCGTATCGATCCCCTTCCGCGCCGGAGCGGCCGTGGCCGGCCGAGGAAACGCCGCTGCCTTGATCTGGGGAATTTGCATGCGGTTGATGGGGTTTCAGGAGAGGCTGTTGCGAATGGTTTCTGTGTAAGTGGGGAAAAGTTGGGGAGAATTGTAGGGTGTGATGTGGATGGAGGGAAGAATGGGTATTTGATAGATTGTCCAGAGGAAAAGGCTTCTCTTGGAGGTTTAGATGTTCGAGATTCCCCCAAGGAGGAAGTTTTGCCTGATAGCGCTGGGGAAAGGCGTGATGAAGATTTAGGAGGTGAAGGAGTTTTGTTTGATGCAGATAGAAATGATGAGGAAAGCGTCGGGAAAAGAAGAAAGCTTTCCAGACAAGCGAAACTAACGCCAGATATGCCTCTGAGAAGGAGCGCACGTAGAGCAAGCGCTTCTTTGCTTTCCTCTCTTGATGGTGTTACTATCAAGAATGAAACTGCCTTTGAAAATGGTGAGCCGTTCTGTAAAACTTTGGAGTATGGTACCCAGTATTCCAAGTCTCCATTACCGCCATCGTCCAGTGTTCTGGATATAGATGGCCTTTCTGTCCTCGATCTCTTCTCTGTTTACTCCTGTTTAAGGTCCTTCAGCAGGTCTCTGTTCCTGAGTCCCTTTTCTTTGGAAGCACTTGTGGCTGCATTGAGGTGTAAGTATGCCAACCCTTTAATCGATTCCATACACTTCTCTATCTTATGGGCTCTCAAAACTCATTTGGAGCAACTTATGGAGGAGGGCTCGCAGTCAGCAAAAGATTGTCTGAGGTACATGTGCATCTTGTTTATAGTTTTAGAAAGTTTGTGTACTCTTCGGATCTTACTGGCTTCTAAATTATGTTATTGTTTTTTTTTCCCATAAATTTTTTAGGAATCTTAATTGGGATCTCTTAGACCTAGTTACCTGGCCTGTATTTCTTGCTGAGTATCTAGTTTTACGTGTTCCTGCATTGAGAAAAACCTTCAAGCTTATTACTAGTTTGAAAATATTGGATGTTGAATACTACCAACAACCAGCTGAAGTGAAGCTTGAGATTCTTTGTTGTTTATGTGACAATGTTGTTGAAGTAGAATGCTTGAGATCAGAGCTACATAGAAGAGTGACAGAAGTTGAATACTCTGGGGATCTTAACTACAACATGAATTTTTCGAGGAAACAAAGATATTCCATGCGTGATGGAGAAAGTTCTATACTACAAGGTGACGTTGATGACCTCGCTGATTGGAACAGCGATGAATGTTGTTTGTGTAGAATGGATGGCATTTTAATCTGCTGCGATGGCTGTCCTGCAGCATTCCATTCTAGATGTGTAGGGGTTGCCAAAGATCTTTTACCTGATGGTGAGTGGTATTGTCCAGAGTGTGTGGTGAATAAAGATGGAGTGGTTAGTTCTTTGACACCATTCAAGGGGGCTGATATTTTGGGAAGAGATCTTCACGGACGGCTTTACTCTGCTTGTTGTGGTTATCTCTTGGTGTAAGTCTCTTTAATTTCTCAGATTTCTTAATCTCACATGCCTCTCATGCGTACTTTTCCTCACATTCTTACAAATTTTCTGACTTAGTAATTTAGAGCCACAATTCCGGGGTTTAATAAAACTTTTTCTTCCTTGCTTAGTGCCTACACAATCTGATAGTGCCATCTTAGTCAAGAAGACTTGGTTCTATTTATTAAATTGCACTTTCGGGTGAATATGTGATGTAGCATGGGGTTCACTTGTGGGTGAACCTCAAGCTACCATGGTAGGGGTCATGAGCTAGGTTGATTTAAGTTATTTAAATTTAAAGACTCGAATTAATTTAAGCCAAGTTGCAACTAAAGAAGCACACGTTTAATCATGCACTTAACTAACAAAATATTACACATCATACTGTATGATCTTGTAGTGCAAAACTAAATATGCAAACTAGAGGAGAATTAAGTTAAGTGTATTATGTTTCTAGCGGTTCATTCACCTTTAAGTGATTTAAGAGATTTATTAAAATTTAACTAGAGATAGTCATGAAACATTAAAATATCTTGTAAGAAGATAATATTTATATTACAGCCTAAAGCGGATTAACCTATCACATATAAACTATTTTAATTAGAGATCATAAATTAAGCCATCAGGGCATTGGAAGACTGATCAAGAAACATGAACTCTAAATATTCAACAAAGAAGAAGTGAACCAAATTGTTAATATGAATTTATAAGTGATATGCTGTTCGCACAACTAGAAAACAAACAAGCAAGCTATAGATCCATGGTGAATGACCATACAAGAAAGAAAGAAACAACTCTATAAGAGAATGAACATGGATGATAACTAGATTAAAAAAATATATACAAAAAGAGATGTTGATGAAGCCTTATCGACTACAAGACGTTACTTGACACCCATGGTGATTGTCGGTAGCCATTCTATTGTCCCTTTGTATGATCCAACATTTGTTGCGTAGCATCGTCAAGGAAGACATCCACTATGCTCTCACAATTAAATCAAAGAATTTCCATTAACATGTTATCATCAACAATAACCTCCTTGTGGAAGAGAGCATCTTTGTCTAAGGCCACCTCTAATGCAGATCTAAGCCTATCTAGAACATGTTAAGAAGAGGAATCTAATTCAGGGTTCATTCCCAATGTTAAGCCATCATTTAGCCACCTATTAGTATTCACAGACATCTCCTTTAATTGCTTTTGAAGTTGGACGCGGATCGCATCCCGTTGTTGTTCACTTAGGCGATCTCTAAAGCGGGCTCCACTTCGGATCGACATGGATACTTAGTTTAAAGACTACCTAGGCACCAAAGCCTAAAGCTCTCATACCAAACTAATGTAGTGTGGGCTTCACTAACTTGATCCATTCATTACCAAAATAAAGGACTTTGGCCTAGGTAATATGCAACGGCTTTAAACTGTGCTAACCCCTGTAATATGTATTTAAACAACCTAACATGCAACTAGGTGATGTAATTCTAAAATTCCATATTTTATTATTTTTGTAATTTCAGTTTTGATAATTTATAAACCTAACTAACATGAGATGGAGATGGCATGAAAATATGAAAGAAGCCTATAATTAATATGATAATGATTCATGCAAGGTTGAGGTGAATTAAGTTGAAGTTCTTTGTTATACTTATAATTTGCTAATCCACATAAGTTTAAAGAAATTTGAAATTGATATGGAGCTTCATGAAATTCTGAAATTCAGCGTGAAAATTTGGTTTAGATCATATGTTCAGGTAGACAATTTAGTAACAAGCCAATTTATAATTGAAGCCATGAACTCAATCTGGCACTGGAAAACAAAAGGTTAGAGATGAGAACATAGAATTAATTTTAACAGCAACAAACGGAATTTAAAATGTGATCTATAGTTTATACAACTAAGTAAACAACCAGCAAGTACAAGCAGACATGGAACTTTCACTAATTACAACAGTGAACTAAATAGATGCTGAAAATCAAGAAACAAAATCAACAGAAAAGTACTCTAAAGCAAAGATATGGAATGAGCCCCTGATCACTACACCAGCTTGGTAGTTTCCACTGCCTGTCCAGGGTTGAGCCCTGGGATTTGATGGTGGACTTAAAGCTATGAAAGTTAGGCAAACACTCTCACACCATCGGGAGTAATAAAACCAATAGGAAAGCAGCGACTAAGATGGGAATGGCAAGGAGGAGACTAGTAGTAATAAGAATATGCACGAGCTGTGACCTTATATACGTTATTGGACGATAGGGATTTTGAAAAGCTAGAGCAAGAAGAAAGAAAGAAAAGGAACAGACTTAATATACGAGATTGAGAGATTAGGGATCAGAGTTCATAAAAGGCGCTAGCCAGTCCCAAGGTCAGGAAGGGAAAGGAAAGACCTTTCAAGGACATATCTAGCCAAAGCAAACAGACAGAGAAAAGGGAGTCTATCCGGACTCGACTCGAAGATGGAATAACTATCATTCCATTTTTCTTTTGCTTGATGAACCTGGCGAGGGAAACCGACGATCGCGTTTGACAAATCAAAGACATGGTTGGTGTGTTGCATCATGGGTGGAAGAACATGCGTGAAGAGGTGTAGCTCAACAAAAATGAGCCTGATTAGGGTTTGGCTAGGATTTAATGGACAAATTACAATCCAACCCTTCTATTTCCACATATTTCATAAGTAATTGAGTCTAATTTATTTCAAATTGGACTGAACTTGACCTAATTTTGAATTTAAATGATCCAAATTGATCAAACATATATTAGGACACAAGGTGGGCACCCCCATCGACAAAATGACATAATGAATTATCCAATACGTGCCAAATAGCATAAATGATAGAATAAACTTGACTCAAATAGACATCCATATCAAATAAGTGAATTGACGAGAAAAGATGTTTGGAAAAGCGGTGACTAAATGGTCTAGATATGATCATCACTAACTTTGTACCATCATCATACCTAACATAATCTTAGTGCCATTATTAAAAAGAAGGTTATATTCGATCTGTGAATATTAATTGTGCAATACAATAAGTAAATTGATTGCCTTTTGTATTAATCTTAGGAGAGTTAGTACTACCATCATGAATTTTACTGACACATTTAAGATTAATTTGATCATAGAACATATCAAGATTTTTAGCCTCAATCAAAACGAACAAATTATATATACAGCTTGGAATGTGGTATTGTTACAACTATGTGCGGAAAGAGTGTGCCATAATATTTTTGAGTCCTAAGTTTGAAATAATACCATCACAATTTTTTAGGTGGGTGAATTGTAGTGTTTGGGATTAAACATCAATAAATTGAGCGATGACTAGAATTACATTTGAAAAAGGATTAGGATATATTGAATAAATTCCATATTATCTGAATCATTTTATTTAAAATTTTAAGGTCACAATTTCATTCGCATTAATTTCATTTTAACAAAGATGTTTAGGCACTGTAGAATTATTTTACTTGTTCTTATAATAAGGGTAAGTAATATTTGGGTCCCTCTTATTTTCTTATGTGAATATAGATTCCTCTAGTTTTCAAATTAAGCAATAGGTCCGCTATTTTGAGTAAAAGTACAGATGATTTTTTTTTGAAATGGAGTTACTTTTTATAAAAAAAAACACCAAAAAATTGTTTACCTTTAGATTAAGTGAGAAGCATCGTTTGACAACTATCACTACTTAAAAAGCTACAAAAAACTTTTTGCTATAGAAGCAATATCTATCATCAAAAAAACTACATTTTAATCTTTTTATTATTTTAACTTCTTAGATATATGGTTTGTGCTAAGAGACAACCTTCATTTCCATAAACTAGGAGGAAAGAAAAACTAACCAATGTATCCTCATCACTTTTCTTTTGGTGTCAGGTTCATCCAGAATGTCTTGTGCTATCATAGGTGCTAGAGCTCATATATTCATCCTTTTGGAGTTTCCATTCCATCATAAGTGGTTACTAAGAATATCACACGAACATTTGGCGAACTTTTTGACCTTTGCCCTACCTTTTCATGTATTGCGCATCCGTGTGATTTTTATGCTTATGATCACTCAGTATTTCTTCTTTCCTGCTTTACCAATTCTATGTGGTCAACAGAAACAGTATTATTGAGATTATCTTCCTCAATTATAAGTGCATTTCACAGTGGAAAGCATAATACTTCTATTGGACCTGCAGGTTTAATTCATGCCATTGTGACGTTTTATGTCATTACTACCACAAGAATGATTTATATTCTGTTATCAAGATCCTGAAGTCAGAACCTTCCCCATCTGATGAAATTGGAGATGCAATAAGTGCATACTGGGGATTTTCTATTAATTCCTCTTTTTCTAGTTACCGATATGCATGTGATGATGATAATGTTAGTCAACAGGTCTTGGATGGAAAGTTCTCAGGGACATCATTCCTAGTGGGTGATACAGAAAGAGTTTCATGTTTAGAACCTTCTGATGCTGTAGCTTCATTACAGTCGAGTACAGTAAGTGCTGTCCTGCTTGAAGAAAATCCTAATAAACCTACGAGTTCGAAACAAACTGCCAATATGGTGGATGCTATATCCGTTATTCAAACTTCTCTGCTAAATGGCGGTGATTTCTCTGTGGATTGTAGCACATCTGTTGGATCTTTTCCAGGAAAATCTACTGAACAAGTTACTGGCCGTGAAGGAAGTTCTGAGAAGAAGAGAACTAGTACGTCTCATCTGCCATCCGATCCTTGTAATTATGTCAACTATTATAGGTTTGGTCTAGTTACTGCAGCTATGGCTCAAGAGTTGCTGTCTAAATCATCTAAAGTCAATGATAAAAGTTCCTTGAAATCTGATGAATTTATGAAGTCAGATCAGCTGAAAATTATTTCCAAGAAATCTTTGCAGTGGCATTGGTATGAATGTTACAATCGATTGGACATACAAAAAGAGGATTGTGGCTGGTGCTTTGCTTGTAAAAAGTCTAGTGATGCTGAGTGCTTGTTTAAAGTTATTCATAAGAAACATCTAGAGGCCTTTAAAATAAATGTAGAAGGATCTACAGATCATGCTGCTTGGCTGCATTCTGAAAAGATTAAGAGAAGCCAAATATTGTTTGCTATTGATCGTATTTTATTGATTGAAGACAGAGTCCGCAGCCTTCTTTTAGGCTCATGGGAGAATCTGCGAGAACAGTGGCGCAGATCTGTAATGCAGGCAGATGATGTTGCGTCAGTAAAGTTCCTACTTCTTGCTGTAAGTCTTCTGTAGTTATTTCTTTCAAGATCTATAATTATTTGTTGAATTTGCGTTTTATCATACTTTTCCTATCTGTTCATATGAAGGATAACAATGTTGTTTTCCAGCTGGAATCCAATTTGCGGCGAGTTGCACTTTCACCTGAATGGCTGAAAGCAGTAGATTCTGACCGGACAGTTGGTTCAGCTTCTTTTAGCATGAAAGGTTTGGTGATTTAACTATTTTTAGTTGAAAACTGGTCATATGTCATAATGGTGCTGAATTTCCTTTAGCTCCTGTTTTATGATAATTAGAATTTATTTGGTGGAGGGGTGGAAAACAATCTCGGCAACAGTTTCGCTGGAAGATGCTGCCACGAACTTTGGCATCCAAAAGTGGTCGTCAAGGTCTGACTTCTTAGCTTATCATTTCTTCCACTCTTTCCTGCTTGCAGGCTCCTCTTCCCTCTTGTTTGAGTGATTGCGCTAGCTGGCATGCATAAGGTTAGTTTTTTCAAACATCTGCAGCTGGGTTTAGGAAGATTTCAAGCATCTTTTATCCTGATGGTTCCGAGTTTGCAAAGAGAAATAAATGCATTGCATGGCAAGTTGCTGTTGAGATGTCCAAAAATCTTGCTCAACTCCTTTATCTGGTATTGCCCTTTCTAGCCGTAGGTTTTGAATCAAAATTTATCTGAGAGATTGTGTTTTAATTCACAGGATGCTATTTCTATGTTTTATGGTGTTTCTTTTTTCCTGTCTTCAGGTAAAAGAGTTTGATTCAAACATAAAATGGGAAGAAATTTCAAGCTCCCAGCTTTTCTTGCCATTGACCAAGGAGTCTAAGACATTGGCCAAGCTATTTAAGCAGACAGTGATACGGAAGAAGTGTGTTGAGGGAGCAGAAGTGAAATATCTGCTTGATTTTGGCAAGAGAGAGTTGATTCCTGCTATTGTTACCAAACATGGGAAATTGTTTGAAGAATCTTCTGATAAGAGAAAAAGGTTTTGGCTTAATGAAATTTATATTCCTTTGAGTTTGATTGGAGCTTATGAAGAGAAGAAGTTATCTCGCTCATTGAAGAAAAAAGATGCTGGGAACACTAATGTAAAAAGAACCATATTTAAACTGAATAGAACCAAACAATTGAAAGGACTGTCCTACCTGTTTTCAAGAAAGCAAAATTCTGAGAAGCATCTTTGTGGGCACTGTAACAAACATGTTCTAGTCGGGTATGGTTCAAGATATTTGTATGATTTGCACAGTTTTATCCTCTACGAGGCTGTTGTCCGTTTTTACTCTTCCTCTATGTATTGCAAATTATGCACTCTTGTATAAGGCTGTTGTCCTATATAAAGTTCAAGATACTTCGTGATAATGCGTTTGTAGTCTTCTTCTATGTACACCATTGTAGCATTATGTTATGACGGGAAACAATCAAAGAGTTTTTACGTGGAAAACCGACTGGCGGAAAAACCATGGCTCCTGTTCGAGGAGGCTTGAAAGATCACTAGAAATGCGTTTTGGTTACAGTATTTGAAAAATGAATTCTCAGCCGCCCTTGAAGGCTGTATACAGGAAGTATATATACCCTGAATCTGTTATGTCTAGTCACTTCTAGCCGGGTAACCTATGACCTTAGCAACGGCCCAATCAATGCCTGCAGATGGCTAGTATGTGACTCCCGTACGATGTGTCAACGGTCATGCCCTGTCGGCGGGAAAACCGCGTTTTCCTCAGAGAAGTACAATCTCCAACGGTCAGATGTCGCGTCGGGGCTTTGTTCTTCGACATCTTTTTCGGCGTCCGCTTTTCGGGATGATACTCCTTCAACTTGGGTGCCTTGCTTACGTGGAGGTCACGTGAGCAACCACGTGGACGGCTCAGATGGAGGCGCGAAATCAATTACAACATGTCCCCCCGATAGTCGTGAAGCGCATTGATGTGCGTGCCCGATTGCCACGTGTATCGTAGCGATCTATAATTCCTTCTGAATCGGAGGCTGGATCTTTGTTGACCAGAGAAAAGACTGGCGTGATGAGCCTCTTCTCAGAAATTGCTGATAACCTGGGAGGCCGTAAGTCGGGCCAAGCCGATACAAGGCGTCCGGTTATTCGGGAAGAGACGTCGAAGAAGCCGAGAATCCGCCTTTCGAACGCAGGGGAAGGCGTGCATATGGCACCAAGGTCTTTAGTGGGTGATGTACGAACAGCTCCCTTGGTGGGGGGTGCAATCACAGTGGCTGACGACGAAGCACAACCAGTTAAGGAAAGTATGGGGAGAATACCCTCTGCGCCGTCTCCGGTGGTTCAGGAGGCGGCTTTAGTGGAGCAGGTCAGCGTAGCCCCTGTGACTTCCTCTTCGGGTCCTTCTGTCAGTCCGGGGCCTTCGTCGGGTCATGGGGGTCCAGGATCCGTCAGTTCGACTGCGCAGTTTTTTGCGCGGAATGTCTGTTCTCACCTTGACAAGATCAAGGAGTATGTGGCGAGCAGGGATCAGGCGAAGATCCTCGAACAGAAAGCGGTGACTTCTGAACAAAAAATGGAGGAAATTCTCTCTCTTCTTCGGAGACTGGAGACGTCTGAGGCGGAGAAGGCGATTGTTGCTCTGGAGTCGAAGTGCGGCCGTCTTGAAAGCGACTTGGAGGTGATGACAGCTCAAGTTGAGGAGCTGATGAGAGAGAGAGGGGAACGTTGATGTCCCGGATCGAAGAGCTGGAAGAAGAAAATCGTCGCCGAAAAGTGTTCTACCGCTCTGTTCGGGATCTGGTTGCAGGGTCAGAGCCAGGATTTTCTTTGTAACTCTCTTTTCTCTTTTTTTTTTTTTTTTTTTGGCAATGTAAAATTTTATTTTTAAATGGGCAGTTCATGATATGTATGTCTTTCCATCTCTAATGTTTAATTCGAGTAAAGATAACTTTCGCGCCCAAAACCTCGGAATTTGAAATTTTGGCGGTCAAGTGTCAGTCCTCGGGGATTGGGAGCGTCGGTTCCATGGACCATATAAGAAAAAGACGGGACTTGTGAAGTCACTCTTCGTTTCTTTTGCTAGTCCCTTTTAGATTTAAGGCAATGGTAAAGAAGTCGCGCAGCAGAGCGAAGGATGTGTGGGCTGACTACCACGCTCTTCGGGGTGAGCTGTGTATCTTACCGCAGCATACCTTTGAGAGAGAGGTGTTGCAGGTGTGGGGGGCGGATCCGGAAGTTGGTCTGGAGCACCC
>KZ451923.1:1263499-1288209 GCA_002786265.1 Apostasia shenzhenica
CGAGATTGAGAGATTAGGGATCAGAGTTCATAAAAGGCGTTAGCCAATCCCAAGGTCAGGAAGGGAAAGGAAAGACCTTTCAAGGACATATCTAGCCAAAGCAAACAGACAGAGAAAAGGGAGTCTATCCGGACTCGACTCGAAGATGGAATAACTATCATTCCATTTTTCTTTTGCTTGATGAACCTGGCGAGGGAAACCGACGATCGCGTTTGACAAATCAAAGACATGGTTGGTGTGTTGCATCATGGGTGGAAGAACATGCGTGAAGAGGTGTAGCTCAACAAAAATGAGCCTGATTAGGGTTTGGCTAGGATTTAATGGACAAATTACAATCCAACCCTTCTATTTCCACATATTTCATAAGTAATTGAGTCTAATTTATTTCAAATTGGACTGAACTTGACCTAATTTTGAATTTAAATGATCCAAATTGATCAAACATATATTAGGACACAAGGTGGGCACCCCCATCGACAAAATGACATAATGAATTATCCAATACGTGCCAAATAGCATAAATGATAGAATAAACTTGACTCAAATAGACATCCATATCAAATAAGTGAATTGACGAGAAAAGATGTTTGGAAAAGCGGTGACTAAATGGTCTAGATATGATCATCACTAACTTTGTACCATCATCATACCTAACATAATCTTAGTGCCATTATTAAAAAGAAGGTTATATTCGATCTGTGAATATTAATTGTGCAATACAATAAGTAAATTGATTGCCTTTTGTATTAATCTTAGGAGAGTTAGTACTACCATCATGAATTTTACTGACACATTTAAGATTAATTTGATCATAGAACATATCAAGATTTTTAGCCTCAATCAAAACGAACAAATTATATATACAGCTTGGAATGTGGTATTGTTACAACTATGTGCGGAAAGAGTGTGCCATAATATTTTTGAGTCCTAAGTTTGAAATAATACCATCACAATTTTTTAGGTGGGTGAATTGTAGTGTTTGGGATTAAACATCAATAAATTGAGCGATGACTAGAATTACATTTGAAAAAGGATTAGGATATATTGAATAAATTCCATATTATCTGAATCATTTTATTTAAAATTTTAAGGTCACAATTTCATTCGCATTAATTTCATTTTAACAAAGATGTTTAGGCACTGTAGAATTATTTTACTTGTTCTTATAATAAGGGTAAGTAATATTTGGGTCCCTCTTATTTTCTTATGTGAATATAGATTCCTCTAGTTTTCAAATTAAGCAATAGGTCCGCTATTTTGAGTAAAAGTACAGATGATTTTTTTTTGAAATGGAGTTACTTTTTATAAAAAAAAACACCAAAAAATTGTTTACCTTTAGATTAAGTGAGAAGCATCGTTTGACAACTATCACTACTTAAAAAGCTACAAAAAACTTTTTGCTATAGAAGCAATATCTATCATCAAAAAAACTACATTTTAATCTTTTTATTATTTTAACTTCTTAGATATATGGTTTGTGCTAAGAGACAACCTTCATTTCCATAAACTAGGAGGAAAGAAAAACTAACCAATGTATCCTCATCACTTTTCTTTTGGTGTCAGGTTCATCCAGAATGTCTTGTGCTATCATAGGTGCTAGAGCTCATATATTCATCCTTTTGGAGTTTCCATTCCATCATAAGTGGTTACTAAGAATATCACACGAACATTTGGCGAACTTTTTGACCTTTGCCCTACCTTTTCATGTATTGCGCATCCGTGTGATTTTTATGCTTATGATCACTCAGTATTTCTTCTTTCCTGCTTTACCAATTCTATGTGGTCAACAGAAACAGTATTATTGAGATTATCTTCCTCAATTATAAGTGCATTTCACAGTGGAAAGCATAATACTTCTATTGGACCTGCAGGTTTAATTCATGCCATTGTGACGTTTTATGTCATTACTACCACAAGAATGATTTATATTCTGTTATCAAGATCCTGAAGTCAGAACCTTCCCCATCTGATGAAATTGGAGATGCAATAAGTGCATACTGGGGATTTTCTATTAATTCCTCTTTTTCTAGTTACCGATATGCATGTGATGATGATAATGTTAGTCAACAGGTCTTGGATGGAAAGTTCTCAGGGACATCATTCCTAGTGGGTGATACAGAAAGAGTTTCATGTTTAGAACCTTCTGATGCTGTAGCTTCATTACAGTCGAGTACAGTAAGTGCTGTCCTGCTTGAAGAAAATCCTAATAAACCTACGAGTTCGAAACAAACTGCCAATATGGTGGATGCTATATCCGTTATTCAAACTTCTCTGCTAAATGGCGGTGATTTCTCTGTGGATTGTAGCACATCTGTTGGATCTTTTCCAGGAAAATCTACTGAACAAGTTACTGGCCGTGAAGGAAGTTCTGAGAAGAAGAGAACTAGTACGTCTCATCTGCCATCCGATCCTTGTAATTATGTCAACTATTATAGGTTTGGTCTAGTTACTGCAGCTATGGCTCAAGAGTTGCTGTCTAAATCATCTAAAGTCAATGATAAAAGTTCCTTGAAATCTGATGAATTTATGAAGTCAGATCAGCTGAAAATTATTTCCAAGAAATCTTTGCAGTGGCATTGGTATGAATGTTACAATCGATTGGACATACAAAAAGAGGATTGTGGCTGGTGCTTTGCTTGTAAAAAGTCTAGTGATGCTGAGTGCTTGTTTAAAGTTATTCATAAGAAACATCTAGAGGCCTTTAAAATAAATGTAGAAGGATCTACAGATCATGCTGCTTGGCTGCATTCTGAAAAGATTAAGAGAAGCCAAATATTGTTTGCTATTGATCGTATTTTATTGATTGAAGACAGAGTCCGCAGCCTTCTTTTAGGCTCATGGGAGAATCTGCGAGAACAGTGGCGCAGATCTGTAATGCAGGCAGATGATGTTGCGTCAGTAAAGTTCCTACTTCTTGCTGTAAGTCTTCTGTAGTTATTTCTTTCAAGATCTATAATTATTTGTTGAATTTGCGTTTTATCATACTTTTCCTATCTGTTCATATGAAGGATAACAATGTTGTTTTCCAGCTGGAATCCAATTTGCGGCGAGTTGCACTTTCACCTGAATGGCTGAAAGCAGTAGATTCTGACCGGACAGTTGGTTCAGCTTCTTTTAGCATGAAAGGTTTGGTGATTTAACTATTTTTAGTTGAAAACTGGTCATATGTCATAATGGTGCTGAATTTCCTTTAGCTCCTGTTTTATGATAATTAGAATTTATTTGGTGGAGGGGTGGAAAACAATCTCGGCAACAGTTTCGCTGGAAGATGCTGCCACGAACTTTGGCATCCAAAAGTGGTCGTCAAGGTCTGACTTCTTAGCTTATCATTTCTTCCACTCTTTCCTGCTTGCAGGCTCCTCTTCCCTCTTGTTTGAGTGATTGCGCTAGCTGGCATGCATAAGGTTAGTTTTTTCAAACATCTGCAGCTGGGTTTAGGAAGATTTCAAGCATCTTTTATCCTGATGGTTCCGAGTTTGCAAAGAGAAATAAATGCATTGCATGGCAAGTTGCTGTTGAGATGTCCAAAAATCTTGCTCAACTCCTTTATCTGGTATTGCCCTTTCTAGCCGTAGGTTTTGAATCAAAATTTATCTGAGAGATTGTGTTTTAATTCACAGGATGCTATTTCTATGTTTTATGGTGTTTCTTTTTTCCTGTCTTCAGGTAAAAGAGTTTGATTCAAACATAAAATGGGAAGAAATTTCAAGCTCCCAGCTTTTCTTGCCATTGACCAAGGAGTCTAAGACATTGGCCAAGCTATTTAAGCAGACAGTGATACGGAAGAAGTGTGTTGAGGGAGCAGAAGTGAAATATCTGCTTGATTTTGGCAAGAGAGAGTTGATTCCTGCTATTGTTACCAAACATGGGAAATTGTTTGAAGAATCTTCTGATAAGAGAAAAAGGTTTTGGCTTAATGAAATTTATATTCCTTTGAGTTTGATTGGAGCTTATGAAGAGAAGAAGTTATCTCGCTCATTGAAGAAAAAAGATGCTGGGAACACTAATGTAAAAAGAACCATATTTAAACTGAATAGAACCAAACAATTGAAAGGACTGTCCTACCTGTTTTCAAGAAAGCAAAATTCTGAGAAGCATCTTTGTGGGCACTGTAACAAACATGTTCTAGTCGGGTATGGTTCAAGATATTTGTATGATTTGCACAGTTTTATCCTCTACGAGGCTGTTGTCCGTTTTTACTCTTCCTCTATGTATTGCAAATTATGCACTCTTGTATAAGGCTGTTGTCCTATATAAAGTTCAAGATACTTCGTGATAATGCGTTTGTAGTCTTCTTCTATGTACACCATTGTAGCATTATGTTATGACGGGAAACAATCAAAGAGTTTTTACGTGGAAAACCGACTGGCGGAAAAACCACGGCTCCTGTTCGAGGAGGCTTGAAAGATCACTAGAAATGCGTTTTGGTTACAGTATTTGAAAAATGAATTCTCAGCCGCCCTTGAAGGCTGTATACAGGAAGTATATATACCCTGAATCTGTTATGTCTAGTCACTTCTAGCCGGGTAACCTATGACCTTAGCAACGGCCCAATCAATGCCTGCAGATGGCTAGTATGTGACTCCCGTACGATGTGTCAGCGGTCATGCCCTGTCGGCGGGAAAACCGCGTTTTCCTCAGAGAAGTACAATCCCCAACGGTCAGATGTCGCGTCGGGGCTTTGTTCTTCAACATCTTCTTCGGCGTCCGCTTTTCGGGATGATACTCCTTCGACTTGGGTGCCTTGCTTACGTGGAGGTCACGTGAGCAACCACGTGGACGGCTCAGATGGAGGCGCGAAATCAATTACAACACATTATGTTGTATTCTTGCAAGGAATGGAAGGGCTACTATGATCTATCCAGACATTTAGGTTTTCAAAGTCAAAGAAATTAGTTCTATGTTAATGTCATTGGCGTACCTAATAGGGACACAATTGGTGTTTTTCATCAATTATGCATTTATCAGCTGTCATCTATAAATCACAATCACTGCAGCATAACTGTGTCTGATTGTATTAACACAATCAGTTTTTTTTCCTAATTCATGCAGATAAAATTATTTTTTTGAATCGGGAAACTAATGAAAGGCACCCTTCATCTCCTGTGCTTTAAATTGATGGTTATTTCAATATATGCTTTCAAATTTCTATTCATTTGAAATCTTCTCGTCTGAGGTCTTTATTTTTCGGAAATGCTTAAGTTCTTGCTTCTCCAACAAATCTGCTAACTGTGTGTAGATAGTTACTCTTAATTGTTTGGAGTGGTTTTACTGGTCATAACATCATCATTATTTTGTTTCAAAAAGTGGGCAACTAAATGATCTACATTTCTCCTCCAGACAGTCACGCTGCTTTTTTTTTTTTGAAGACTGGCCTAGGCTGTAAATTTCCTAGAAGCAAAACAACAAGTATAACTTAACTCCAAATCCTTAGCAAGTATCAAGAAAAAATCATGTGACAGGGACCAACCCTTCTCCCACTTTACGTACATCTACTGCTTATGAGGCAACAAAATTAGCTATCCTATTGGCACACCTTTGCATGTTGCCTTTAATAAGGCACATGTCGTGCATAATTATTTCATGTTCTAAACCTTAATGTACCAAAGTTGTGTCCAGGATTCTGTTCTGGATTACTCTGATTTCTTTGGGGCTTTAACTAAAGTTTATGCACACATGTAACTATGTAAGCAGTTTCATATTTTAATTATTAAACTAAGTACCTAATCCTTTCTTTTTGCTTTTTGTCAGGGAGTCTGTGAATTGCCAATACTGTGATGGTACGTACTTTGACACTTGACTTCTTTTACGTGCATATTAAAATCATTAAACTAAAAGTCAAATTGTTTGAAGGAAATTTTTTCTAAGGCTTTCATTATAAATTATGTTTTTCCTTTTTAGCTGGCTTTTTAAAAACGTTCATTTAATTTGGTTTTCTCATGTCAGAAAAAATTGGTTGATTGTCTATATGTTACTTCCCAAGTGGCTTTATATTCCTTAAAGTGGAAGATCAGTAATTAGTACTCTTACTGCAATGAGCTTGGGTATATTGTCATATAATGTAAACGATTATGAAACTATCACTGATCATTCCTTATTTTGTTGCCACTTTTTGATTTCATGACAAAACTTCTTTTGTATTTAGCATGCTTGAATTGCGATACTTCGCTTCTTTTTGTTTACAAGGTTAATTTTAATAAGGTTAAACTTTGATGGAGATATTTTTTTTATTAAAACTTGTGAGTGATGTGAAATAAAGTTAGTTATTGTGTTGAGATATATGAGGAATGCGATATAAGTTATTATTTTAATATGTGTGTAGGATGTGAAATAAAGTTAATTTTTTATTTTGAATTATGTATGTGATATGAAATATAGTTAATTTTTAATATTAAATTTTATATATGATGTGGCATGCTTGGTTAAATTTAACCATGTTAATTTTAACCTAGCTAAACAAATAGGTCCGCTATGAAAATAAATCTCACTTTCTTTATTTACATTCGTCAGTGAAGATTGCCTACGGTGAAAAGCCTAGATATGCCCTTTTTGTGAATTCCTGATTTTTTTCATTTTGAAATTGAGTTTCTAGCTTTTTTTATTGCAAGTCAGAACATCTAACTGTATTTTTGCATAAGCATTACTGTTAATTTACATTATTAATTGACCTACTCATGGCATGCAGCATATTTTATTTCTGTGGTTTCCTTACTCGCTTTTGTATGTCTTACAGGATTTTTCCACAGGAAACATTTCAGAGTGCCGAAAGGCACATCCGTAACTGTGTACACTTGCTTGAAATGCAAGGAAAAAGAAACTGTGACTAAAAGCGCTGTACCACCTACATCTGGGAAGAAAAGAAAGGTCTCTGCAATTTGGGAAGGAAATTCAATCTCCATGTCTAAGAAGTCAAAGCAAAAGCAAGATTCTATGATTAAGTCCAACAAAAATATGGTCTCTTTGGCTAAGAAATCAAAAGAAAGGCAACTATCCATGACTAAGAAGTCAAAGGGAGCTATGATCTCCTTGGCTAGAAAGTCAAAGAAAAAACTACCCTCCATGGTTATTAGTGTAAGGAAAAATCCAGTCCGCATGGTTAGGAAAGCTCAACAAAATATCATACAGTTGGCTAACAAGTCAAAGTTAAAGCCAAACAAAAACAAAATTGTTGTGGTGAAGAAGAAAAAGCGAACAGTTCGAAAGAGTAGGTATAGTGTTCAATCAGAAAAATTGAACTATGCAAACCCAGATTGCCTTGTAAATTGTTGCAAGAAGAAGAGAACCATTTGCCACCATTCCTACTGGTTGAATGGCCTGCTTTGGGTGAAAGATCCTGCTGGTGAGCGAGGAAGGTCTTTCAGAGAAAAGAAGGTTCTTCTTCCATTGCAACCTGCGGCCATTCAACCAATCTGCTCTCTCTGTCACAGAGATTATGATGTTGGATTAATTTATGTTAGTTGTGAAACTTGTGGAGGTATGCTATTATTTTATACCATCAGTCTTTGGCATAATAAGTGAACTTTTTGTTGGCATATAGCTAATAATATTTTTAGGCTGTTACTGAAGGTTTTGACAGGCGAGAGTTGCTTTAAATAAAGTTGAATTGAGAATAGAAATCCATGTAACTGACCCCCACTAGTTTGACATTAAAGCTTTGTTGTTATTAGAAGGTAGCTGATAGGATACAATTGTCAAGTGGCACACAAGCAAGATTTCAACTTTGGTTAACACAATCACCTTATAACTTCATGGTTGCACTTGCATTTCTGTCATAAATTTTTGACTTTACAAATACCTGAAAGCTTAATGTTACTAATCCAAAACTCATCAATTATTGTGATCAATTAGTCCTTTTTGACTCTGGAAAATTGAAAGGACGTGTTCTTCGATCCTCCTCCACGTGCTTATTTTTTTTAGTATTCAAGTCTATGCAACGTGCAGCAGTTCAACAAATTTCCTCTCTCCGTCACCCATCACAGTGGTTACCAAGCCAGATTAACTTATGATTGTTCTGAAAGCTGTGGTGGTATACCATCATAGTATTTAGCGTGCTAGGTAACTTTTTTTTTTTGTGATAATGTGCTGGATAATTTTTTGTTTGGGAACCGGGATATTGCTGATTGTGATTTTTAGGCTGCTGTGGAAGTTAGCTGATAGGAAACGAATGATGAGTGACACAGAAGGGGGCAAGAGTATATGTATTACGCAAGTCTGAAAAATTTAGCTGACGAATTCTAGACTTAGCTTTTTGCTCTTGGTTTTCTGTAGTATTGAGTCTGTCTAACTCTTTTTCTGCACACTGATTCTCTTTGCCTATTGTTGTGGCTTATGCAGATTGGTTCCATGGGGATGCATTTGGTCTCGAACTTGATAGTATCAGTTATCTTGCCGGCCTTAAATGTCATAAATGCTGCCTGAAACATGCCCCTGTTTGCCCATTTTGGAAAGATCCTGCAATTTCTGTAATTGAGTCAAACAAGGGATGCATTACTACAGCTGAGGCTGTAGATGGTGAACATCAGCAAAAGAAAAATGAGCCAAAAAATCTTGCCAATGAAGAAAATCCCACTGTAACTTTTAGTGAAGATCACCCATATGAAGTGATAAGTGAAGCCGCCTGTTCAACTTGTGAAGGCCAACTTGTCGTGTCCGGTGAAATAATGTTGGAACCATCTGGTACTGTAGAATTATCTGACCATCACAATGCGAATGCTACTGTTTGCCTTGGTCAAAATGTAGCTGAAATAAGAATCACATCACATATTGTGGAGGAGGGTACAAGAAACATTGCAGTGGTTTCTGAGGAAATTCTATTGGCAGCTGATCACTCTTCAGAGCTGCATAAAGAAGTCAGTTCTATTGGCACATCCACTCCACTGGTCTAGGTTGAAGTGCAAGGATTTTTTCAGTTCATGGTAACTTAATTCTACCATATTCAATTCTCCTCTTTACTTGCGCACATCTGTGCAAGTGAACATATAATTGTACTTCCCTAGAATTCTACGTGTTTGGCATTTAGGAGTGTGGATGTATCTCATTGTAGCTTGTAAACTGGACACACCATTTATTTTTCAATCAACTTAGTGATAGTTGTTTAATACAAGCATCACAGGCTGATTTGGAACATTGAATTTTCACAACTTGTTATAGAAATGCTTCTACCCAAGTAGGAGAAAAAAGGAAAAAAAGGAAAAAGAGAAAAAAAATGGTTCTACCCAAGTAGTTGGGATTATGATTTTGTTGTTGTTGTATTTATGTTGCTAAGAGTATCAGTTTAGATTGCCATCATGTTTTTTTTTTTTACTATCTGTGTACCATTCTAACTTGTTTCAACAGCATCTTTTATCTCAAATTTGGGTGACTAATATAATTGGTGATAGACATTTTCACTGTAGATGGTCTGAAGAAAAATACATATATTGGTATTATCTGTCTTCCATCCATATGCACTTCTAATACTATTTCTAGCCACAATTGATTATTACCTAGGATCCTATTTATTTAGCCTATTTAAAATTAATCTGGTTAATTTTAACCAGACGTGTCGCATTGTCTATAAAATTTAATATTAAAAATTAACTATATTTCATATACATGCATACCAAAATATACGTTACACATCTCAACATAAATTTTATTTTATATCATTCAAAATATATTTATTCATGTTTAACTTTAACCTCGTTAAAATTAACCTTTGCAAATAAATGTGCTTGTAATATGATGTTATTCTTGTCATTTTGGAACAATCTGTTTTGGCCAAACACAACACTGGAAAGGAATATTTACATACTTGATGTAGAAAACATTTGAGTTTATATATTACATGCCTAATCTTTGACAATGTACATTGTACACACTAAGGGCTTGTATGAAACAAAACTTTAAAAGCTTTGGTGGAGGGCATTTTTAGCACTTTTTGAAATCGTGTATGATGAAAAATAAAGTTATGCTAAAAATTATATAAAATGTGAAATTATCTTGGTTGATATTTTGAAAATTATGTAAGATGTCAAAATAAAATGATGTTTTAATATTGAAGGTTGTGTAGGATGAGTTATAAATTAATGTTTTATATATTTTTTTAATAAAAGATTTTTTTGGGCATGGTTCCAAATGGGACCTAAATGTGCAAATATTACTTTCAACACACCAATAATGGTAGGTCCAATGTTTACGTATTTAGGGTGTGTGTGTGTGTGTCTATTTTATAATTAATTAGGATTTGTAATATGTTTCACATGTTTCCTAAGTCATGCATGTGAATGCCCTTGAAAATTTTTCAAAATGTAGATTATAAGTTATTCAGTAAGTTGGCCTGGTGTGATTTTCTATTCTTCTGTCTTATTGCTCAATTTCTTTTAAAAGGTCGAAAATGGCATTACAGATACATCAACTAGCTATTTTATGCTGAACAGCATTCGAGGATCTACCAACATCTTAAGCAGCTCCCAAGTAGTGAGCAATTTAGTATGATGAAACTCATTTTATTAGTACATTTGAGTATAAAAGGATCTAAATTCAATAAAAAAATCAAGCTGCTCATTTTCTTATGAAGAAAATCAAAGTGACTTCTGAAGGTACTGAGCTTAGATGGTTATATATATCAGATTCTTTCTGTTTTTTATTGACATTTTCTGGATGATGTTGTTGAATCTTTTGTTTTCCTTGTTGCCTGGCACGATTCTACAATGCGAAATAAGTTGGTTAATTCATTTCTCTTCGACTCTTTGTTTGCAGGTTCATCACCAGCATCACTGACAGACAGTACGAAATCTTCCCTTTATTACTTGGCATAAATCAAGGATTTCGGTCTGCCACTGACGGTATTGTTTCCTGCAAGATTTTTCCAACTGCTTGCAGATGAAAACAAATGATTTAGGTGCTGTATTGATTCCATTCTCTTTCAAAGACGTTACATGTTTCTGCTAAGAAAAGCTTCTATTTCTGCTGCACATAATCACCTAGTTTACTTAAACTTGACAATGTTGTAATTAATTTAGGTAATGTTTTTAGGATTCTTCTATCTGGAGGAAATAGGTGTTTAGTAATATGAACTTGTCATTATCTAAATGTAAAATTCACTTGGCATTGGTGTAGGCTAGCTCAGCTAATTTGTCTTATAATTTCCTTGATATTGCCATTGCCATCATGCTACTGAACTATCTTATTGAGAGACTATATTTACTTGCTTTATGAAGTAATTAAAGTAGATAAGTTATCTTTGCAGTTACTATACTAGGAAAATTATTTGACTGGTTTTACACCAAAATGTTTTCTTTTCGAAATATGAATGCCATTGCTATTGTGCTTTTATGATGTTCTTACTGCCCTTTCCTTTTTTTTTTTCTTGCATAAATCTAGAAATAGTTAAGATTCTCATGCAAAATAGCAATACTCAGTTATCACTTATGCCTTGTGTGGGAGTGATTGATTACCAGAACTTGAATTTATTTATTCCTGTTTAAACAACCTAGTTTTTATTATGGTTGACTTGATAGCCTTCTTTTTGATAAAGTTTCTCAAACAAGCTTGAAAATGACTAGCATTTGTCCAAATTTTGACCCATGAGGGACAGTTTTGTGCCTTGACCTGTGCCCAACTGCTAATACTAATCCATAGCTGATAGACTTTTCACGACACTGTATTTGTTTGCATGATATTGTAAGTTAAAAAAAGGAAAAAAAAAAAGATATACTAAAACAGAATGAGTCTCTAGTATGTTTATGCTCTGATTCTCTGACCATGTGTCAAATTTGAACAGAAATTGGCACAGATATGCACATTATACAGCACAAACTCTATCAACAAATTTCAGCTTTAACTTCCCTTGCAATTTGAAGTGTTCCTGCTAAATTTCAAGTTTAAGGAATACATATGTTTGAATTTAAAATGGCTTGTCCGGTAATAATCAAATTGATGCTGATTAAAGCACTATAAAGGCTTATAAAGATGTCAAACCAAGTTGTAGTAAAATTTTTGTCTGAGATAGTTTGGCATTGAATGTTTAATAAGCCTATTCTAGTATAGGCTGATCGAAACAACATAAATGCTTATTAATATATCTAAACTCATAAAGTATAGAAAACAAAACTTAACTAGGCATACAACTTGTATCTATTGCACAACTTAACTAGCATACGCCATGGCATCTACCTCACTTATTTTTCCATTTAAAAAACGTGAAAACTGAGAAACATGCTACTATGCAACTGTGCTACTGTGCAACAAAGCATAGTATCTTTTATGTTGTCAGAAATTTAACCTTGTCCTTGATCATTTCGTAAGCTAATAGCTTTTCTTTTTCAGAATCATCCTATCCACAGTTCTTACCATTCTTTTACTTGAACTTTATAAAGAAGTAGAGAAAGTGATGGAAGTACACATAGAAGTTGAACAGTCGCTAGAAATGAATCCAATATTAAGTGATTTTTGACGACTGAGTAACAATTATTGTATAGAACTAATGAACCAACTAATTTGATTGTAACTAAGGAAATGGGCTCTTAGCCTCTTTTATTGATTTAGTATGTGAATGCTATATATGCACTAGAAGAACACTAGTATTGAAAAATATTTCAAATATTATATAGATAAGACTCCTTCACTTAGACTGTGGCAACTCCAAGCAATTACAAGTTATAGTCTTAGCTAGCTACTTAACATTTTCATGTACCACAACGTATATTATAACAAAATTTAATTGACATGGATGGAGAAATACTAATCGAGATTTATGTGGTAAATGACAATTTGTCTCTCAATTTTGTTGTTACTCAGACATTAGGTTCTTTTACTTTTGAGAGCTTATTTTAAGGTCTTTTATGTTCAGTTGTTTTCATAAATGTCCTTACATACTTCAAATGTTGTTTAACAGGTATTTGTTCAACATTTATGAAGAATTTTGAAGATGTATTTACCTTTATTTATTGTTTTCTCTCTTCTCACATCTTTAATCATTGGAGGGTAGGGTTCTAATTTGGGCGGGTTAAATGGTTAAAAAAATGTTGTCTTTCTTTGCTATTAAGAATATCAAGTTAGACATTAGGATGGAGGAGTTGGTGCTTATTAGTTTCCACCATTTGTGTTTGTTTAACCACGGTAAAATTATCCTTGTTAAAGTTTATCTAACATGCCACATTATAAACTTTAATATTAAAATATTTCTATATTTAACATCATATATATATATATATATATATATATATATATTTCAAAATAAAAGTCAACTTTATTTCACATCCTATACACATATCAAAATAATAATTAACTGATATTACATCCCTCACACATTTTAATATATTAATTAGCTTTATTTCACATCATGCATAACTCTTAATAAAAAAATTCTTATTCAAGTTTAATTTTAACTTCGTTAAAGTTAACTTTTATAAACAAACACTTTATCACATTGCTAAGCCAAAAGGGGAAGAATAGGTGGATAGCTGACCTATATATAGATTTCTGGAGTAGAAAATGGTCTATATGATCTTTTATCCTGTTCAGTGTCCTTTCCGAAAGTTGCCCACTATATTAACTTCTATGATCAGAGCTTCCACAACAATTGTAGTTGAAATTGAAATGGAGCGTTAGATTCTCCTATGAAAAATCTCTGTAAGTGATAATAGATGGCTTTAGGTGAGGAGTGGAGGATATTCAGCTGTTTGCATCGTTCTCCTGATGAACTTGGAAGATATTCTTCTTTCCCAGCTCTCCTATACTGCGGACAAGCAATTCCTATGACTGAAGAACAGCCTCTCACTATCCAGTTTTTTTTTTTTTTTAAAAAAATTCAACCTTTGCGGATCTAAGAATTTGTCAATGGATGTCGATTCAAGTGCTGTACTATGTACAAGAATTTGTCAACGATGACACTAACCGTGATAGTGTCGTTCTCTATGCTATTCTTGTAATGATTCATCATCATTGTTATCAGCCTTATTTCAACTATTTTGAGGTCAGCTTTATGAATTCCATCATCATTATCTTCATGGATTTGTGAACCCATTTTATAGATACTAACAGACTCGTGATATTTTTTTAACAATTATGAACTGTCATGATTTTGTTTGTTAAAATCTACTTAAGCAGGTTCTTGTAATCTAATCTAAATGGGAATCATTTGTGTGAGATAAACTTGTTCATGAAATTTTCTGACAGTGTTTACCTGCACTTTTTAGTTCTTGTGATCAATTATTGATAAATCTTTATGATTGTGAAGTGCTTTTTAATTTTTGTGATCACTTATTGATAAATCCTCATAGTTCTGAGAAACATCCTGATGGAGGACTTCAGTGTATGAGACACAGGTCAGTTCTTGCAGGTTTTATCATATTGAAGGTTGATATTCGATCGTGCTACATTGATTTGGTTGATTAAATACTAATATGATTTGATTGAAGATTTAGAGTTATTTTTTGCAAATTAAAGGCTAATCAGATATTGGGATTAACTTGATTTGCTTGAAGATAGTGAGTTATTTTTAGTTGATTGAAGATTCTTATGGAAGATTTTGATTTGATTTAGTTTAATTAATCAAATCAAACTAATCTGAAAGGTTGAAAGTTGAAGGTTTGCCATGTCATTGGCTGATTTTATTCGTTTGGAATTTCATTATGTTTCTTTATTTGTGTTGGAAACATTTAGATGAATCTGAAAGGTTGAAGGTTTGCTATGTCATTGGCTGATTTTATTCATTTAGAATTTTAAAGGTTTCTTTATTTGTGTTGGGAAAATTTTACATTTTTTTTTATCTTTTGTTTCAATTTGTTGTGTAAGGTCTCCACATATTTTTTTGCTATTGTATTGATAAATAATTTAATTTGATTTGTGTGAATCACCAATTTACTTGGGCTTTAGGTTGTAAATGAACTGTTTATTTCTTGTGATCCTTTGCTTTGCTAGGTGCTTCCTATGCTTGAGTGATATAAAACAAACGATTGCTCAGTTGTAAAGAATCTCGAAAGCATTTCGCATATTTTCGACGGTGTTGCATGTGCTCGGTGCTAGTTTACAACCACCCAATGGTGAAGCGATTGGGGAGCGGTTTGGTAGGTGAACGAGGTCTCTCTACTAGTTCTTGCGAGACTTAGTTTATGGTATTCGCTAGTTAATTGTCTTAAAAGATTTAACATCTTGCATCTTGTTCGAGTCATAAGAACTCTCCTATTTTAAGGATCAGACTATTACAAAGGGGTGGTAGCAAGGTTTGTCTTTCTTTGTAGATAGGGTGTCATATTTTATTCTCCACATAAATTCTTTTTGAGAGGTCTGAAATTTTCAAAGTTAATTACTGTGGGTGAACTATCATGAGTTTTAAATCTAGTTTGTTATGTCATATTTTTGAATAATGATTCAACCGATCTAATCTAATCTAACTCGATGAAATTCTTATTTACCCTCCTCCACCAATTATTTTGAGGGATTGTAAATGCTTAAACATCATGCTATTGGTATTTTCTCCTGCCTCACAGCTTTTGCTCAACTACTTGGTTTGTGATACTCATCTGTTGTAATTTGCATCCAGATGATTAATTTTTGACTATTTTAGTTATGTAGAACAACAACGAAATCTTCGACTGACCGGCTGGCGCCGGTAAACGGTTGCAGTCGCCCCAACGCTGACCGAAGACTGTTGCCGTCGGTAGCGCACGGATGCAGGGACAGCCGTCAGATCTTGATCGTATGGGTCAGCTAGTCGATTATTTGCCAGAAAATAGTAAATCGTTAGTCTTAGAAAAAAAGAGATTTACATACAGAACATTGAATTCATCACAAATTACGCATTTCATCATCTTTTAATAAATACTATACATATTACACTCTGCCTATGGGTTTTACATTTCTATTGTAATAATAGAAATGTAAAAAGAGTGTGATATGTGTAATATTTACTAAAAGATGGTGAAATATGTAATTTATGATGAATTCAGTGTTCTGTATGTAAATTCTCTAAAAAAAAATGTTTAATGCTATCTAGACTGACTTTAGACGCTCATTTTTTTCAAGAAAATTTAGCGTGAATTTTGTTGAAGAGCAGATATTTATGATGTAATTTGGAGAGTAAACAAAATTAAAAATATAATATAAGTTAATTATTATTTTTAATATATATTAAATAAAATATAATAAATTTTTTATTTTAAAAAATATATGATATTAAATATAATTTAATTTAGGGCAAATTTCACCCAGGTCCTTGAGTTTAAGGGTTATTATCACATAGGTTCATATTTTTAAAATATATCATCTGGGTCCCTAAGTTTTCAAAAAATATCATTTGGGTCCCTATTTTATTTTTTTATTATTAAAAAATATAAAAATTACCCTTATACCCTTACCCTCCCTCTCTCCTCCATTTTCGGCCTCCGCGCAGCCTCGACGTCGCACGCCCCCCCGTGCCGCCTCCGGCGGCCTCGGGCAGCCGCAAGACACCGGCCACGCGGCTCCAGCGGCCTTCCAGTTGGACCTGGTTGTCCTCGCCGGCCGCGCTGCGTGCCGCCAGGGCTGCCGCGGCGGCTGGCGGCCGCGCTGCGCGCCGCCAGGGCTGCCGTGCGGCTGGCCCGGCCGCGCGGCGTAGTCGAGCGCCGCCAGGGCTGCCGTGCGGCTGGCGGCCGCGCTGGCGCGCCGCAAGGCTGCCGTGCGGCTTGGCGGCCGCCGCACGAGCCCTGGCGGCGGCCGGCGCGGCCGGCGAGGCAGCCGGGCCATTGGAGGCTGCACGCCGCCACGAGGCCCCGCCGGTGCGCAGCTGCCGCTGCGTGCCTGGCGGTCGCGCCGCGCGCAACAGCCGCCAGCGGCCCGGCTGCCTCGCCGGCGCGCCGCGCGGCCGGCGACGCAGCCGGGCCACTGGAGGCCGCTGCGAGCCGTGCGGCCGCAGGCGGCCGGTGTCTTGCGGTCGCCCGAGGCGCGGCGCGGGGGGGATGCGCGGCGCGGGGCTGTCGGATCTGGAGGAGAGAGGGAGGGTAAGGGTATAATGGTAATTTTTATATTTTTTAATAATAAAAAAATAAAATAGGGACCCAGATGATAATTTTTGAAAACTTAGGGACCAGATGATAGATTTTAAAAACGTGGACCTGTGTGATAATAACCCTTAAACTCAGGGACCTCTGTGAAATTTGCCCTTTAATTTAATATTAAAATTTATATATAATCAGATATTATATTAAAGACAATAAAATTAATTTTAATTTAACTAAATAAATACATAGAAGAATAAATTTTTAAGATGAAATTAACCCACAAATCATGCAAATAAAAAGAAAGCTCGATCTACATTAAAGCTTGTGACTTAATACTAAAAATACTTTTATATTTCTCAAGTTATGATTAATATAATGCATACATATTATATCATATCAATATTAAAACTTTATATTTTATATTCAAATTGTGTCATTTTCACGTGACATGTTGAAATCATTTAAATTATCATCGTCACATTATACATTTTTGTGGCACATGAAGAATATATATATATATATATATATATATATATATAATATAATATAGATAAAGATATATGACCAATAATGTTTTAAATTATAAAAGAAATTTTAATTTTTACAATCATGATACTTGGTTTCATAATTTGGCATGTAAATGTTGGGTTGAATAAGAACATATTACTTGATTTTCTTCATTCTCGTAATAATAATTTCTATTCATTTTATCAAAATATAAGTTTTATTTTTAGATATAATTATCAAATATACATTTACCCAAGCTTTTGAGTAGGGCTTCATAATTAACGCTGTGTACTATGGCTCCATTGATGTAATTGTTAAATATTAGGGGTTTTTACCCGTATGACAAAAAATTTCAATATTTACTTATTAGACACCCTAAAGTTAAATATTACATGACACACACTTATTTATTTTAATTTTACCAAACCAACAACACCCTAGTTAAAAAATCCTTACATTTTATTTAAGTAAATCATACTTAAGTTATGTTTTAACTTAAATAAAGTTCATAGGAATAAAATCTAACCCCTTTTGTATCTTAAATTAAATTTAATCGTTAAGATGAGCATCTAACGATTATTTAAAATATTCTACATGAATAATAGATTTACAGTTAAAGCGTGCCACCGAGAGTTAGATTTTATTCCTATGAACTTTATTTAAGTTAAAACATAACTTAAGTATGGTTTACTTAAATAAAATGTAAGAATTTTTTAACTAGGGTGTGTTGGTTGTAAAATTAAAATAAATAAATGTGTGTCATGTAATATTTAACTTTATGGTGTCTAATAAGTAAATATTAAAGTTTTTTGTGTCATACGGATTAAAATCTCTAAATATTAATATTATCGCAATAATGTTTACGGTCAAATATACATTTACCCAAGCATATCCACCTCAGCTGCATTAATTTAATCATTAGAGTGAAACTAACATAAATTAAACTCAAAATGGGATAAAAATCTGAGCACTAGCAAGCTTGACAATGAATATAACATAAGATGCTTGAAAAACTGACCCAATACATTGGAGTCCCAGCATTAAAACTTCCTCATAAAGAAAATCTTAAACATGTTCATAAGCATGCAGTATATTACTGGAAGCAAAGCTTAAAACTCTTGAGAAAGGAGACAAGTTGCATCGTCTCTCTCATTTGGCCTGGGGATGGGAGGAGATGAAATCAACAGCAAGGCTGATGGAGTTGATTTTGTCAGCTTCATTGTCTGGGATTTCAAATCTAAACTCTTCCTCCAAAGCCATCACAATCTCTACTGTGTCCAAACTATCCAGGCCAAGATCCTTCTGAAAATCAGCACTTGGAGTCACCTGCACCATGATGGAGACAGAGAGAGAAAAAAATCATTTTTCTGTGAAAAGATACAGTTCTATGCGACATGAAAATGTCAAATAAGTTGAACGAAAAGTTGTATTAGACAATATCGACATGAGTAATGGGAAGCTAAGTGACAAAATATTCTAAAAATTCATTTAGCTAAGATGCGAATTCTCAGATTAATAAACAATCATAATAGAGAACACAATAGCTAATGTTTAATATGATTTGATTATATCCATTGCCGTCCTATAAAGGTCCCTTTACACAAATATGAGGGGATTCAAGTTGTGATTCTTGCAACAATAAGAAAATGGAATATATTGATTAACTTGCGCTTATAAAGAATACTGCTTTAAATAAAGCAGAATGGAAAAGAAACTCATATAGCCAGCCACAATCAGTTTGGCATTAAGATGTTATCATAATTGTATTTGTTGTTGTTGATGTTTTATTAACGCCAAAGGGACATTCCTTGATTTTATTATGAGACAAAAGGGGAAGTTTGATATACATGTTGATTATGATGCAGAGAGAAATGTAAGAAAATCATAATTCTTTAATCTCACATTAGATCTTATTTTATCACTAATTTAACATCAGGTAATTACAATTTTCGTATCTCCCAAAGAATGACTACTATCCACATGGCCTCATGATGTCAGAAGAAAAGAATAACAACTAATACAACAATACACAATGAGCAGACAATCTTGTTGAACAAAGTAAACAACATTAAGTACGCAAACATTCACATAATGCGCATCGAGATTACAATGGCATTTGAAAATAATGAGCTAACAACAGCGCTTCATTTCTTATTAGCTACTGAAAATAACATTGGTTTAAGTAGAAATAACAAAAAAAAACTTGGTTTAAGCAGAAATAACAAAAACAAAAAACTTGGTTTAAGCAGAAATAACAATCTAAATAAGAAGATTACATGGTTCTTTTTTGAATGTTAGCTCTGAAACCTAGACTAAATATTATGTATAATATCCTTGAAAGAGTTGGTGACAGTTGAAGACAAGGACTTGGAGAAGGTGTGGCTTCTCTCTAATACCTCTGAGTCGTATGGGACAAAATTGAATTATCCCACATCAACAGTGACGAAGAGAGCTTTGGTCTTATGTGCGAAGGGCCATAGCTATTATGTAGAGATACCTTTTGAAAGGAAAAACCTTGAAGCCAAGTAAAGGCAAAAGCATACAGTACTTCTATACTATTACTAAATCAGAATCTTCTATGAAGAAATGTAGCAAGCGTAAGGGGACATCACAGGCACATGAAGTTCATCCTGAGAGAAACTCACTGATACTATAAATGATCCAACACTATTTGCAATTAAATTTAGGAATTCTTACTCACAAAATAATTATGAAAAAACATACTGAAATAAACAGAAGAATCAATTTGGCAATTCAAGTTTTCATGTGATCCAAATGCAACATCTTGTACAATTCACAAGATGGGATAACCATCTCAATGCAAAGTAGATTATGTCAACAAATGACTGGAGCATCATCAATTCACCAAGAGGTTTCTAGAAAATTCAGTGTTGGGATTATAATTGCTTCCTGTAGTCACAAATTAAGTCAGCAACCAAGGCATTTCATTTCCAAGATGCACAATACCCTAAAGCAGTGTTAAGATTTACACTTCAATTAGAACAAAATACAAGAAGCAACCACAAAACATCATTCTGATTCGGAAGAAGCTCTTCATTTCTTCAGTAAATCCCATAAAGCGTTAACAATGAACAACGTTATGCTTAAGATATAAGTGACAGCTGATAATTTTTTCATCAATATGCGAGCAGCTAAAGAAAAAATTAGAAACATAGCATAGAAATTAATGATGAAGATTAATAGTGCGATATTCGAAACCAAAAATCATCAGAAATGGAGACTAGAGCAAAATCAGCCATAGTCTAGTAGAGAAGCATACCTTGGACGGATCGACCTTCTGGAAGTTCTTGACGACGGTGATGACGCGATCGGCGACCTCGGCCTTGTCGAGGAAAGTTCCCCTGGCCTCCTCGGAGAAGCAGCGACGGCGGAGTAGTTGGCCGAGAGAAACGCCCGCCGTCGGCCCAGAGACCGCCGTCGCCGCCACCCTGACCCTGATGTGCCTAAGGAGAGCGCTTCTCACAGCCGCCGCCACCGCCATTTGAGACGGAGCTCTCCCGACTTTCTTTCTCCTGCTTTTCGGCGAGGCGAGGCGAGGCGAGGCGAGGCGAGTTAGAGCGACTAACCCCAATTGCAGTGGAAATATTTAATTTTTAATTATTTTGTTATAGTAAATTAAAATATCTTGTTTCGCATTTATTTTGAGACTCAATTATAATATGGATTTCGATCCGGTTAATCTCAAACTCAAAATTAAATATTTTAATTTTTACTCGATTTTCAAGTGAATCCTTAAACATGTATTAAATTATTATGTATATTAAAATATACATATATTTTTCAATTCATAATTATAATATAATTGATTTTATGTAAATAGAGTTCAGTTTTAAGTTTTATGAAAATTTGTGTCAATTTTAAATCGAGTAAAATATCATCGAATTTCAATTTTAAAATTAACTTGTCATCCCTAGTATCACCAGGAATTTGTATTTATGAAAATAACAATGAGGTGATTCCCTTGTTCCCGTCGTTCAAAAAATGTAATTTCCACTTTCAGTTTTTGATGCAGCGCTCGGTTAGACACATCAACACCATAGATATAATTTACGGTCTCGAACCTAAATTATATTTATTCTAGTCTTGTACATAGTTATTTTTATTTCTGCACATTTTATTTGGATTATTTATTGAGTCAAACAATATGTTTTTATGTCAGTGGGAATGCTCACTTTGGTGTCCTGTAATTATTTTGAGTCCGATTTGGTTAATTTGAGTTAATTAGATTCAATATGAGTCAAATTAAATTCAAATTAATTAAATTATATTAGATTTGATTCAATTGAACTGAGTTGGGTTCAATTGAGATCAGTTGGAATCAAAATGAGTCTTAATTGGATCAATTTGATTCAAATTGGATTGAGTTTGATTCAATTCGAATCAAATTGGGTTTAAGTTCTATATTGTTTGATTATGTTTGTGAAAGAAGTGAGAAGATGAGGACTTGCTTGCAATTGGACCTAATTAAATGGAGCAGCCCTAAAGGCCCGTTTGGTTCGAGCTTTGAAATATAGTGGGTGTTAATGGTAGTATATGAAGTGATAATTTTAATTCTAGTCGTTTGGTTGAAGTGTTATAAAAAAAATTCTAGTTTAGTTGGCATATAAATGTAGTGATTGAAAATTTAGATTGTTTGGCAAAAATGAAAGTGCTGACCTGCTTCTCCTCGTTTGGACCGAGCTTCGAAATATAAAGAAGAAAAAAATTTTAAGTTTTCATAAAATTAAAATGAATTGTTGTTAATTGAAATATTGTTTACAAACTGAAGTAATGTTATTGTACTAAAATTGTGTCTGAAAAGTGAAATACATGTAATTGTAATATTGACCAGTGGCGGATCTAACTTTAAATACGTGAAATACGTGAAATACATGTAAATGCAAGTACCAATTACACATAGTCTTGTAAGGAGAGACAACACAAATATTGTGCTACAAACACATTGTACTATACAGAAGAATTTAACTTAAGTCGTATGATTGCAAAATATAACAACCAAATATAAGAATCATAATTACATTACCATCTAACTAAAATGGCAAATACGTAAGATTGTCATAGAAAATATAGACAAGTTACAAATAAAATTAATAGTTCAACATGGACAACAAAATACAGATTTATTTCACAGGAAAGAAAAAATTTGAAACTGATGATGCTCTGAACATAACACCGAAGACAAACTTCCGATGCTAGCAGACCTTATTCACCGGCGCAAACTCAATGCTTCCAGCCTGAAAGCCACACCGAGGCTGTTGTAGATTTACAGGTAAGTGAATGTGAATTAACCCCATGCCCAACTTACTGAATTTCGACACCAGGGATTGTGCCGGAATTGGAACATTCCCGTGTGAACGCTTTCCTTTGCCAATGACAACAACAGAGCTGCCACCACTTTGCCCATTCATAGCAATGCAGATAATCAAAATGCAAACAATCAAACAAAGATTAATAAAATATTGTACGCTTGAATGAAATATTCTAACTTACGTAAAAATGCATACCTTTCACCATGAAGGAGCAACTTACTAGGTTTCGAATGACTAATCATCTTTCTAATTGCAACTTGAGGATCCTACATCCAACTAGAAATGCAGGACAACACGTGCATGGATCCTTTATTACTAGAAGATCACATATCACACGCATGGTAATTTCATGTCTCATACAAATTTTAGAATTAAAAATTAACTATACATCACATCAGATATATGTTTTAAAAGAAAAAATTAACATGATTTCACATGCTGCTCAAGTACCAAAATAACAATTAATTATATTTCATATTCTATTCATACTAAGATAACAACTCACTTTATTTTATATCATACAGAACCTTGAAGATAGAAATGTCAAGTTGAGTAATAACCTAAAACAGTCACAACTGTCATGGATGATCCTTCAGTTCACAGAATGTAGTATTATAAAAAACATAATACAGAGCAGTTGATGACAAGGATAATATAAACAGCAAAAGTACACATAGCATTTCAGTAGATGCGAATAATTATATTCCAAAATACCTTACAGAAAGATTAAGGCATAAGAAAAGAAAATTTTTACCTTGCAAACATATAATTAATTACATATTCTCGCAACAGATAAGCATCTAGGCATTCCTTTCTGTCAATTTTGCTTGATATCGCGCCCCGGCCATAAAACCAAGCAAAAATGGGAGAGAAAATTTAGGTTTAGGATCCAATGGGTTTGATATGAAATTGACCATGTGATTGGGTATTTCAGTACAACGTGCTTGTTTCGTAACTAACTTTCGGTACGAAGCAGTTTTTTCTTCAGCTTCCTCCAGTGATTTGACTTTGAAATATATAGCACCCGAGTATTTATGCACAAGTGCATGACACTCTGCCCAGCTATAGAAAACGCCTTCCTTCCGTCCTCTAAGTACTAGGTACATAGGCATCTTTCACCACTATCGAACTAAAGTTAGCAATGTTAATATGAGCAAATTAATGAAACATCAATATTAATTGATAAAATAAATAAAATATTTCACGTTAGCAAAGCCGTGTTAAATTTGCATGTTATAGACATTGGGTTAAAAATTCTACTAAGAAAAGGTAAGCAAAAGTACAATCAGATAAAAATTAATATCACTCCATCTGGTAATGATATAAATTTAGACAATTACAGAAAATACAAATATTACATAAATTAATAGAATGCATCATTTGCTTAGTTAAGGCAAACATATAATGAATTTTTTCATTTTGGTGATGTCAAGTAGGATTCGCAGATTGTTAGAAACAAGTATAACAGAGGCAACATATACGAATGACTTGATACATAATAATAAACACAAATAAAAGTGTATATGATTGAGACATCTTATCCAAAGATAATTGTTTGAATTTACAGAAAATAGAATGACTGAAAAAGGAACACAAACTTACATCAATGTTGGGAAAGATGACAATTTCTTTCGTGATTTGCAAAAACCAAGAAGAGTAGCTCTAATATTGTTGCTTCTAATGACGTCCTAAAACGTTCATATATACTGGATTAACTTCCGTAACAGAAATTCCAACACTCACCCACATAATCTTACTGAAATTTACCTGTATGGTGCGACTAGAGCGACTGCGTCATATCAAAGCGCAATTTCTTTCCTTCAATCGCATTGCCAATTAATTGATCACTTTCGCTTTCGTCATCAATGCAATCAGGAAGCAAATCAATTACCCCGTCTAAGGTATTATCAAC